>CM014734.1:54227737-54292617 GCA_004329165.1 Spatholobus suberectus | reverse complement strand
ATAATGCAGAGGACCAATAAATTCTACTCCATAGAAAGATAAATATTTTTACTTACGCACTCTCGCCACCATCTTAGTAAAGTAGAACTCAGCTCTTTATTAAAATGCTATGTCATGAATATACTCATACATAAATTCAAAACAAATATCAACACTTTTGTGCATGCATTAATTTACATATATCTAATCGATCATTACATATTTATTTTTAAGGTTTCAAGAATTTTAGACACAAACTTTAATGATACAAATGACCTTTTTTATGTAATTTAAATTAATTTGTTTATAAAAATATTGGAATATAAAACAATAAAAAAATCAATATTATTGGGTTTAATTTTCCGTAGACAATTTGGTTTAATGGTAACGTTAAGGTTTTAGCAAATGAATCATAAAATTTAAGTGGGAAACGTATATTATAACAAAAGAAAAATATGTAATTAGATTATTCATTTACCATACACGCATTTATAAGATCATGTAATTTAAAATAATGGCTAAATTACATTTTTGGTCTCCCTATTTTTTTAATATGCTATTTTGGTCTTGTCGTCAAATCTCTTACATTGACTGTTATTTAATGTTGATTATGACGTGTCAATACTTAAATAACGTATTAGAATTAGAGTCGGCATTAGAGTCAATGTTGATACGTCAGAGTTAACGTTAAACCACTAATAGTTAATATAAGAGATTTCACAGTGAGCCAAAATTGTGAATTTTTAAAAATAAGGCGACTAAATATTTCTAAAAAAAGTAGGAAAACAAAAATTGCTGATTTTTAAAAATAAGAGGACTAAATGTCTAAAAAAAAAATAGGAGAACCAAAATTACATATTGAGAAAAATAGAGGGACCAAAAATATAATTTAATTTAAAATAATGTATTCATTTAGCTTGGCGAATTATGTTATAAAATCAGAAGTCGTATGTTTTTATGATAATTAACGTGGACCGTGATTGACTCATAAATATTTTATTAGAATGTAATTTAATAAAATCTATTCTTAGATGGTTTTAAAAACTCACTTAACATGTTGAAAATTAAGTTAAATAAAATCACTATATGTATATCTTCCCATATAAAACGTGTATACTAAATTTTACAGTAGTTTTTTTAACAATTTTTTTTTTGGATACCTATGATATTGATACAAAGTATCCACCAGTTTTGTTGATAACTAATCTTCATAAAAAAACTTGGCTGACCACTTTTAGTGAGATCTCCCCTCCCAACCACGTTTTTTCATCCACACTCAAACTCAAAACTTTGTTTAAGAGATCTGAGTCCAGTTTTACTCGAACCAACAACATGTTGGTTTTAATTAATTAATTTAACATGTGAAAGAAAATATAAATAACATAAATTAAGATATAATTAAATCATAGATTTATCATTTTAGTCATGAAAACAAGATTTTTTTAAACAACAAAAGAATATTTTTTAGTTGACAGTAAAATACAAAATTAAACTTCAAAGGTTCGATCCCTAGGTCTGTGTGTATAGAAAAGTATCTGTTGAGAGAGGTCAGACTCTTAAATAGATTTTAGTATTTCGAGAGAGTAGTTCTTACCTTTCGGCTAGAGGATATCCTAAGTTCACCCAAAGAGAATACAAAATTGAGCTAAAATTAAACTAACCTCAAAATAGTTTATAACGTAGGATTTAAATAAGTAGTAAATAGTTGTATTAAGATTGCAACAACACAATTGGTTTAATGTAAATTAATTACTTAGTCGTTCACTACAAAAAAAAATTGTAATTTTTGGTGGTTAAAAATGTAGTTCCTGTAGGTTAAAATAATCGCTAGTTCCACATGTGTCAAAAATTATTTTTGGCAGAACTTATTTGAAAGTTGATATTTTGGCTAGAAAATAATGAACGTTTCTGGTTGTTAAAAATTGCCAAAAAATACATTTTCATTCTATTTTAATTTAGTATTTACTGGTGTCTATAAACTGCCAAAAATTGCATTCTTATTTTATTTAAATTTAGTGTTTAATGGCTTTAACCCACATTATTGCTCCTGTCAAACCCATACTCGTATGTGCCAAAATAGAATATCATATAAGTAATCATGCCTTAAAAAATTTATAAGGATCTAATCAAAGACATCCAAAGCATTTAACTTTCCATTTCTAATAACCTCCAATGCTATTCAACAATTTCCCTGAAGCATACATAACATCTATTTTCTCCAAAGAAGCCCATCACAAAGCTTAAAAGGAGGATTAGGCACTATATATACAATAGAGGAGAAAAATAATATAACTCTACAGAATATAAAACAATCTTTACAAAGTATATCAAATATATCACATCGACCAAAGTGCATAGTTATTAATCCTAGATAGTGGTGTAGAGCAGCCACCCCCAAAATTGGGATAGCGGGATAGCGTATTACGGAATGACCACTATTCTAATATTTTTATAAATAATAAAAAATTGATACTATATATATATAAAAGCTCAAATAGAGAAATATTACTCAAAATTCATACACTAATCATCATTAACAATAAAAACTCATAGTGCTAAAAGCAAAATATGCAGTAGATGTTAATAAAAGTGAAAGAAAAACAAACTACAAAGTGCTCAAAAGTCTTAAACACTCTAAAGCCTAATGTAACTAAAGTAGTAAAGTACTAGAAATTAAAATTCACATAGACAAATGTCAAATACAATCTTCTTAATAAGAATCATCATCCTCTTCAAGATTCATGTCATTGTCTTCCTCTTCATCACTCTACTAGCATTAGAAATGTACTCTTCCTCCCCTTCATCTTCACTTGTGTCATGCTCTTTCTCCACCACTTCTTCCATTTCTTTTCCCTTCCTATTTGATGTAGATGCACCACCAGCTGCCCTTTTCATTGTTGTTTGTCTCCTAGCATATTTCAAAGGTTCATTGGCCCCAGTTATATGAGCAACATCTCTCCAGGTCAAAACATCATCATCAAAAACCAAATCATCTTCATCTTTGCCTAAATCTCCCAATAGCCATTCATTGTTATCATCAATGTCATCAAAAGCAATAGGATCAATGGCATCACGACACTCATAGCGCTCTTGAAGAGCTTTGTTATATTTAACATAAACTAAGTCTTGAAGCTTTTAGTGTTCAAGACTACTTCTCTTCTTCAAATGAATCTATAATAATTTAAAAAACTTGAATGTCAGTTTCAAGTTTCAATATTTCATAATGATTCAAATTTAAATGAACATTAACTTATATGTTTAAAGGTACTCCAATTATGCTGCATCCTGATGAGCTACAAGTCAAACTTGGAATTTTAATGGTAAAATTTTGCAAGTATGATGTATGTGCTCCGTATATCTTCTGCCACTTAGCTATAAGTAATGCAATTCATATGCATTAGTATTTACATGAAATATCAAATAATAATTCAAATTTATAAAAATTGAACTTTTCCACTTACCAGGAGCCATTGTATTCCTTTTCCTTATTGTTGCACTTATTCCAAAGAGTCCTCCAGCCCTCTTATATACTGGCAACTCACTATGAATCTTGTTTACAAAATCTTAATTTTCACTAAGCCTATCAATGCATTTGTATAGGCCATCCAACATTTCAGCATCACAGTCAATTTTTGGATTGCTATAAAAGAACTCGAGATTTAGATAATAACCCTTTGCATGCAAAGAGTGGTGTAGTTGGCAATCCCATCTTCTATCAATAATTACAAAGATGTCCTTATATTTCTCTTCATTACCATTGAAGGCTTTGTCAATTGCTTCTATGGCCCTATCCATTGCTTCATAAATATACCCCATTGCAGGTCTTTTTTCATTATCCACCAACCTCAAGACAAGTACAATAGGCCCTATAGCCTTCAAAGTGTAAACTACATCATTCCAAAATGTTGGCACAAGCACAACATCCATTGCTTTCTTTCCATTAGCATCTTTAGCTGCCTTAGACTTTAACCATTCGTCCAAAGTGAACATCCTTTTAAGATTTGCTTTTTACTTATGCAATCTTTGCAAAGTAAGGAAAGTGGTAGCAAATCTTGTTACTCTGTGCCTCACCAATTTAGACTTGTTTGTAAACTTCCTCATGGTGTTCAAGGCCAATGAATGGTTATAGATGTAGCCTACAAGCTTAATGCCTCTTTGTATATCCCTTTTAACTTTGGGGATCTTTCCAATATCTTCAAGCATCAAGTCAAGACAATGCGCAACACATGGAGTCTAAAACAATTTCGGTCTAGTGTTTTGTAAATTTTTTCCTAAAAAGTTCAAAATCAATAAACTTAAATGAGTAACAATTAAAATTTACAAACTTATATTTAGGAATAAAAATCAAAACTTGATTAATTCTTACTCGTCATAACATAGTTACTCCCATTATTCGTCACTATTTGAATAACATTTTTTTCTCTAATCTCCTTCACAAAGCTATTCAAAAGCTCATGTACTTTATTCTCGGTCTTCATGTATTTAGAAGCATCAACACATTTCACAAACATTGTTCCCAATAAACAATTTACCAAGAAATTAATTAGAGTCCTATTCTTCTTATCCGTCCAACCATCTGATATAATGGAGCATCCCTATTTCATCCACTCCTTTTCATGACCCTTCAACATTTTGTTTGTATATTCCAACTCCTTTTTAAGGAGTGAAACTCTTAGTTCCTGAAAGGTTGGAGCCATTAAATGAGGAACATAGTTTCCAATCGCCTTAAGCATCACTTTGAAACTTTTTGATCTGGCAATGTTGAATTGAATCCTATACCTATGAAAAAAATATGAGCAATGTATTGAACTGTCCTTGCTCTTGCTTCCTTTTGACAAGCATCACTTATGCTTGTTTGCCTCTTAGATTTACCTAATTGGATACTTTCTTTAGGTTTTTTTGAAGAAAAGCAAAATAAAAGGGCCTTTAACATTTGTATTCTTCTTCTTGGCAGTAGATGAAATGACCTTCGTTGATGATGTTCAAGGCCTTTTTCCACTTTGAAGCCTTGCAATCTCTTGCACATCATCTTTCTCATCTTCATTTTCTCACACACCCTCCAAGTATATCTCATTTTCATCTTTTTTCTGCTCATAGGCTGCCTTCATTTGCAATTTAATATCCTCTGGTATTTTTCTACAAGCGCCCACATCTCCTTTTATTTCAAGTTAATGCATTTTGGCTCAAGTAGTTCCTCTGGAAGATGTTTTCAAGCAAAAATCACATGTCACACTTAGTAGGCTTGAACATTGCATTTGAAGGTCCCACTGATGGTAGCAACAGTGGAGTTATTTTTTTGGTTGATTAGTATGAGGTTGGGAACTAGATGCCATGATTATGTTGGGTAGAATACAAAAGGAAAAATAAAGTCAAGAAAAATAATGATATTGTAGTGCTGCTAACAAAGGAAAAAAAAAAAAGAAACCAAACAAGGTTGCGCAAGGGGAAGAAAAGGGAAAGAAAAAAGAGCAGAAAAAGAAAAGAAAGGAAAAGAATAAAAAAGGAAAAGAAAAATTGAAAAAGAATAGAAAATAAAATAAAAAATAGAAAAAGAAAGAAAAAAGACTTGAAAATGAAAACGTGTTGGAGAAGAAGAAGAAGGTTGTCAGAGAATTAGAGACGAACGGTCACCGAAGACAAGAACGTGTTGGAGAAGGTCACCGAAAAAGATGAATGTCACTGGAGAAGATGACAGTCATCAAAGACGCAAGCAGGAGGTAGAGGAACGACTTCGACTTAGGTCACCACAAAGCGAAAGTTTGCGCATGAAGAGCTAAATAAGGCACTATAAATACCTGAAAATATCTTCACTAACGATTAAAAAGTGAGGGTATTCTTGGGCTTTCACAGAGCTTCACAGTAGCGGGCACTATAACGCCTTGGAGGCACTATCGCGGCCGTGTCACACCACCGCGAAAGCGGACACTACGTCTGCAACTTGAAAAAGCATAACGACTTGAACTTCAGCTCACATCCTATCCGCTCCTCATCGCGACGCCATGATCGTAGGCGCTACACCCACTATGATAACATAGCCAAGGTGCATTCTTATTTCACTAGTGTAAAATATGGATTCTACGACAGGTTTTTACATTGGTTGTTATACAATCGATGTAAAAAAAAGGATGTGGCATTTTTGTAATTAAACGAAAGATATTTAGATCGGTTAGATATATAACTGATGTAAAAAAATCTTTTAGATTGGTTCTCCATAAAACCGTTGTAAAAATAGTTTTTTGATCGGTTATACAGTGAATTGATCTAAAAAGTCTCGTTTTTTAGATCAGTTATCCTCTGAACTGATCTAAAAAGTCCCTCAAATCTGCTTTATTAAATTTGTGCCGCTTTTTTTCGAATGAAAAGCTAAAATGAAATCGATCCCCACCCATTGTAAACGTCTTTCTTCTCTGCTGGACGAGCTCCTCTGCAATTATTTCTTCTGTTCCACTGCCATGCGTGATGTATTGTCCTCTGCAACTTAAGTGAAGCACTTCTGTTCCACTGTTGGACGAGCTCCTTTGCAACTTAACTGAAGCATTTCTGTTCCTCAACGAATCCGTTCCTCGATCTGTAGTTTCGCTCCACCTCCAGTTTTGTTCTTCTCTTTGATTTACAGTACGGTAAGCTTCGATTTGCACTCACATGTTGTGGTTATGTACTGTCTTGTTGTGCTTGCCAAAATCTGGTGTAGTGTCACTGTTTAATGGAGGCTACTGTTGCATAAATCCCGTTTCGTATTGGGGTCCATATATTGGTTATACTATGTTATCAATACCATTTGTTAAAAAGAAAATTTTGGCACTTTGGCCTTAAAGCTCACAGATTATTGAGCTTGTCAAAGGAATATTGAATTATTTTTTTCTATTAAATGTGGCTGCTGTGAATACAATTTTTATGGCAAAAATATCAATGATTTGAGATTGGTATTAATATGGAAAATATGGTTGTGTGGTTTGGTTAAATTTTTTTTTTCTCTAGTCTTGATTTGGCATTAGGACTCATGTTTTTTTTTCTTGTGTTAAGGGAGAAATTATCAAAATTTTTCATGGTTAAAGGAACTAACAAATGAAGGATTTAAGTTAAAAATAAAATTAGTTAAGGATTGAGCTTGCCTATGGACATAGTTATAGTAAGAAATATGCAATTTTCTTACGGTTATCTTAGTTCATTGTGATAACCAAATTGATAGATTTTATTTGTAATACTTAATAGGCTCACGGCCCAAGTAAGTAAGTGGGTAACTTGTCATTTTTTTTCTATAATGATCCTTAAGGTAGTTTAATAATAGAGGAAGGGAAAAAGTTTTGCAAAATTTGGTTGAATTAATTTGAAGGTCATGATTTTTATAAAATAAATTGGGTATCTTGGTGAAAATTTTATTTTAAAAAATAAAAGGAATGAAGTGTGATTAATTGTCTTAAAGAAATTTCATGATTTTAAACAAATAAAATAAGTTAAGGTTTTTACTTGAAAAAAAAAGGTGCTTAGCTTAATTAGACTAAAGTTGCATTCTAATAATCAATGACTACATTTTTACCACTTAGTTTAAGATTATTCTAAACACTCACAGATAAGCTAAGTTGGTAGACTACAAATTAGAATGAAATTGTTTCTTAAATCTCTAAGAAGCTAGTTTTAAGAAAAATCAAGGTTAATTTATTCAATTTGGATAGAATAGTCTTAGAACATTAGAATAAAATTTTAAAACTTAAATGGTGCCTTAATTTTGGTTGTAGTGAAATAAAATGTGAGTAGATTTTCTTTCAAAACTCAATTAATTGGTTCAAAGCTTATTTAAGTACCTAAGGTCCCTAACTAAATTGAAATTTGATAAAATATGAGAATAAGATTGTACATTTTAATTCTTAAAGGATGAGTTAAAGTAAAGACAGATGATTTGATACATGTATAACTTACTTTTATTTTCTCTTTATGCTTTCTAAAATAACTTAGATTGATGATGATTGGTTTATTGATTAATGCAATTATTATGCTTAGGCTATTATGATTTAATTCAAGTTCTACATTCTGAGTGAACCTTAGTTTCCCATTTGAGATTCAATATAATGATTAAAATACTAATCATTGTATTGAATCTTAAATTGTCCAAGTCGGATAGTTTATGAAGATTGTAAGCAAATATTTAATTGTAATTGTAGTTGTAATAAGCTTACACAGTCTTACACATGTTAGTGAATTATATGTTGTAGGATTCCCTGGTTGAACAAAGCATGCAAGGATCTTTTACACCCCATGGACGTGAAGATATCTTGACCATTACCATTGGGTGTCTTAAGCATCCTGGGCGTGTCCATGCTGCTGGACGAGGTATGGGCATTCAGACATACTTCAGACCACCCTTACATTCTGGCCCCACTTAGGGAGGTGTCACCATGGAACAATTGGAGGCCATAAAAGATATTATGTGAGAGGTGCTTAGACAAGACCTTAGTCAGGATTTGAGAGAAGAGCTAAAACAAGAGCTTAGACAGGAGCTGCATCTTTGGGTCTATCTCAATAAAACATAGTTGTCCGTCTTATTGAAGAGATGTTATACATGTGAGCACAAAGGGGAGTTGTGTTGCTGAAGATGTATCAGAAGGAGAAGCTGGTATTGATATCCAAGATCAGTGTGAGCTATATGTTGACGATGATCCTCTCCATTTAGTGGCAATTGGCAAAGTATATAATTTAGGGCCAACCATACACCACAAGAGCGCAGAGAATGATAAGGTGAGGGTGGTGGTTGAACAAGTTCGAGATGCAAATGCTCGAGGTTTCTATGCCTATCGAGGAGGTTCAAATAGTAGGGCAGGCCCCTAATCATTTCATTCTATGGCCAAGAAGACTTGTGAAACCTGTTTCAGTTAAGGTATTCATAGCCTATTATTTACTTATGTCTTTCACTATTTATAATCGAGATAACTTAACCATGTTTACTAATATTATTTTATCTTTGTTGTTAAGGATATTGACGGATCTAACAAAGTTGTTCCACCCAAAAAATTCGGAACCTTAACTTGATCTACTTCAACGTTTATGTGTAATGGCTATGAACATTGGGGGGGGGGGGGGGGGGGAGCCTGTATAGTTAAATTTGGAACCCGATGTCATAGGCAGGGTCACTACTATGCCGTTTTATATATGTTAGAGGGATGTTTTGGACATATGTATGGGTAACGAATTAATTAATATATCAGTTATACAATTATGGTTGATGTAAGTACATTTTATTTGTAAATTAGTTAAATTATAAATGTATCAAAGTATTATAATTAACATTTTTTTTAATATGTTAGGTATTTGCATCGCCTATGTATCTCTAAGGGCAACATTCATTTGTATGGATTCATTGACCCTTTCTCCCTTCAAAGTATAGGGAATAAGGCAAAAGAAGTTCAGACCTGCATGCAGACTAGGCTACATGAAGGCAAAAAAGAGTGTTACCTAACACCTATTCACGAGTAAGTAGAAGTTTACAAGTGATTTAAAATTATGTGTGACTTATCACTAATTGTTCCCCAATCCAGGTCTCATTGGCAATTATTAATTATTTGTCCCAGCAAAATATTGTTGTCTTCTTGTGTTCGTTGGGAAATAAGTCGAAAAAAGAAACCAAGAGCCTAATTGATTCGTAAGCGTTTATTTGTAATACTTTTGTTTTGTGATATGTATTATAACTCTAGAACCTATAACATGCTTTACATGAATTTAATTTTTACTAGGGTAGACACTCATCAAGTAGAAAAAAGCCTACATGGATTTGCCCCTGTGTAAGTAGTTTAGAACAGTAGATTCTATCACATTTTATCTATAATAATAGTTACTATAATGTTTATTAATTATATTTAAATTGGATATTCATTTGTAGTCTCAAAGACAACTTGGGGGATATGAGTGTGGATATTATATTATGAGACATATGCTCACCGTTGTCTCTGCGAGTATTGTTGGTTCATGGAAAAAGGTTATAGAATTTATTATGATTTAGATTAGTTATGGCTTTTTATTTTTAGTTGATAAGCTAACATTTAATCTTATGTTATTTTAACTTGTAGATATTCAATAATCCGCATTCATTCTCCAACGAGGAAATCAACAACATTCGGAAACGTTGGGCACAATTTTTCATTGAGATTAGTAACTTGTGAAAATTTATATTAGTTTAGAATGTTTATACGTAAATTGAAATAAAGTATGTTAGTAGATGACAATTTAATAGTTTAGCATGTATGTTAGTTTAGAATGTATATTAATTTGAGAATTATTTGAAAGTATATTAGTTTAGCATGTATATATATTAATATGCAATAATTAGAATGTATTTCTACTTTGATATGGTTGCGAGATAATTTTGTGGTTGATGTGGTATATTGTTAAATTACAGGGATGGAAGGGAACAAAACAAACTAACTATTTAAAAAAAAAATTAACTTTTTACATCGGTTATAGTTGTAATCGATGTAAAAAGTTAACTGATGTAAAAAGTTAACTTTTTACATCGGTTGAAATATAAAGCCGATGTAAAATTTTTTTTTTACATCGGTTTAATAACCGATTTAAAAAGTTCATACTTTTTATATCACCTAAATCTATAATGTTACTGTAACTGATGTAAAAAGTCGATTTTAACTAATGTAAAAAGTCTAATCTACAGTAGTATTTCATTCCAATATACAAGAATAATTATGAGAGTCCAAAAAAACCCCTAAATTCCATAATCCAAGTGAAAAACCAACAGAGAGAGATCAATGATTTGCAATAACTTAAAAATTTATATTGTGTATAGAAGAAGTACATATTTCTCAAGAATATAACTTGCCATGGACATTGCCTCATCATCCCAAACTAAGTAGACTTTGGTGGCAGGTTGAGAAGCAAGAGCTTTGTTTGCAATTACTTTGGGAGGCCCAATCAAAGGACCACCAGTATTTGGACCAGAAGCATAAGAATGTGAGTTACTTACTGCTCCACTTATAAGAAACCAAGAGTGAGAAGGAAATGAAAATCACTAGAATCATATAGGGTTAATCTAATGAGAGAAAAACTAAATTTCAGTGCTAAGTTTATCAATTTTATCAAAAACACTCCTGGAATTTTGAATCATAAAATCAGTCACACTTGAGGGAAAATACAAGGTTACCTGGAACCCTTATAGCTTGATAACTACTTGTTATTGAAGAGTTCAAGAATTGATTAAGTTCATATCTAAATAATGAAAATGATGAAATTAAAGGTTTGTAATTGTAAATGAAAATACAAACTGATTTCATAACTCTTATATTAGACATATGCCTATTCAATGATTAAACAAATCATAGATGAAAGAAGAAAGAAGGAACCTTTTATATACTTGTTTGGTTAGACTTCATAATCACTTTCTCACCCATGAAAAAGAATTTTGAGAGTGCTTGGATTGCTTGGGTAAATTTTGGAGTTGCAAGAATCAATTTTGCAGTGAATACCTATTAAATATACTATAATAGCTTGATTTCTTCTAAAAAGTTCTAAGTGATCACCTATTAAATATACTATATCCATGATTATTGCAGGTATAGGCTCTGGAAATTCCCTAGACACAAGAATTTTATCAGCACATGCCACTTGACTTCCCATTACTAAGAGGACTTTCAACACAAGGATCCCACATAAATCCATTATCAGCTTCATCAAGCTTCAATAGTCCTCCTTTAATAAGTCACCAGGCTGCACAACCATCAACTCTGATATTATTGTTGGAGAGACACACACCTCCACGCACACAAAACCATAAATATGAATAATTGAAGAATGCCAATTTTTTTAATGTGATTCAGCACCTTACCTACATCAACAAAAACATCTCAATATTATTCTCTCAATAAGATTACATCCCATTGCAACTTTTCTGGACAAACATGTGAAACTCTCCATGACTGGGGTGACCCCCTCTACAAGTTCTTCTTCTTATCTCAAGAACCCCCTATTTATACAACTTGCATCCCAATTTTAAAAGTGGAAACAAATCCCTAAAATAAAAAATAACATTTCTAAATCTAAATCATATATTAAAAATTATAATTCATCTCAATTTGTAATTTTTTAAAGAAGGATAGGGCTTTATTTTTATTTTATTTTTTTGGGATGCAGGTGTCGTTTAAGAGGGAAAAGAGCTGGTAGCCTGTAATGCATGGTGTGCAGCTGTGATGTTAATAAAATGTGTTAGAACTATGCATCATAATAATGATCCAAATCAAAATAGTAAAAGGTACTTAGGAAAAGACCAAATAATGGATATAAGGTTAAGAACATGATAAACCCAAAGACCTTTAATTATTCCCTATGTGATTTGAGGATCCATGCAGTATCGACCAAAGAATCACTCTTCAAGTCAATTACTGGCTACTCCATTTTTCTCCCTAAAGGACCTTGGAACCAGATTCCTAGAAACATTACTGCTGCAGAGCCATTCAAAGCTACAAAAATATACAAAAGGTTGCATGCCAAGGGAGAAAAGCTTGATCTCACACTTGTCATCGGTGATGCTAATGTCATATTTGCAAGGGCAGATTTTTGTTGTTTATTACTTTTTCTTTATTCAAAGCTGTGTAGAATATGCTTTCTAAGAACCTAACTCACCTGAGCAAGCTACCACAGGTTTAGAACACATCAGAGGAATTTATTTACAATGAACAATGATGAAATTTGTTAAAAAGGAAAAGCTCATCGTATGTAATGTTGTCAACAATATATGTAGTTAGGTAGCTACAAGGAAGGGGATAAGCAAGTGGTAATTGGACAAAATTTACATTGCCAAATAGGATATGTAATTTGAGCAGAGAAAAATAGACAAAGATATCCTATGTTCACCTTAAATTACCTATCCATAAAGTACCCAACCAAAAGAAAGCATAGTTCCAACATCTGTTTGTTCAGCAAGAAGATATTGGGATATCAATTTATATGAATAATAAAATTGACCATGATTAGATTAGAAGAGTTTTAGGAAACAATAAGCAATTATGGAAGTTATCTCCAATTTTCTATATTGTAAATTTGTAAGTACTCAACTCTTAATCTAGCATCTAGAAAAACACAACATTCATAGATATTTCACAAATTT
Organism: Spatholobus suberectus; assembly: GCA_004329165.1. NCBI lineage: Eukaryota > Viridiplantae > Streptophyta > Magnoliopsida > Fabales > Fabaceae > Spatholobus > Spatholobus suberectus. Next base: position 54,279,536 of record CM014734.1, on the reverse strand, counting down.
ATTAGGATATAGTTTCTCATTTTCATCAAATCATACAATTCCTGATCTGATTTATGTAGAGCTATTTTTCTCTTTTTAAACACCAATCCTGATACTAGTTAGGTAAATTACATTCCAATGAATGTGGATATTCCCACTTTCCCAAAAGAAACACATTCTCTCCATCCCCATATGTAAACTTCTCCACAATCGGCATAGGAAAAACAAAACAGGTATTTAGGATGATAGGAGTAAGAGAACAGGCTTAATGGACAGACAATCTCTTAAATCTGTTTTGGATAAATTATTTGTGAAAATATGCAAATATTGTCAAAATTAACTTTACCAAAATCAATTTTACTTAGTGTGTGTTTAGTTAGCTATTGAGAGTAGCTTTTACGTCTTTATTCAATATAATGTAGAAAATAAGACACACAACTTTACCAACACCAATCCAAACACATTGTTAACTTTGAAATGAATGAGCAATTGTTTAGTCATCACAAAGAGAGACAGTTCCATCAAAAAAGAAAAAGAAAATTTTAGGGCCAACAAAACCATACGCACACAAAGGACTTTCATGAGAATAACATTAGTATGGAGCTCAAGCTACTCCACCGAGTCTGGTGAGTTTAGATTCTCACTCCATTAAAATGGAAATGAGACACCAAATGCAAAACTTGACCTTGTTATTTCTTATATTTATATTGCCATCTTTGTCCATTCTCTAGCACAGTATTAGATATTTATAGGGTCACACCATGGAGAAATGCTTCATTGACATCTGTTAAGTACAGCACTATCACACATTCAATGTATAATAATAAGATAGCATGCATGTTGTGACATTCTACTCTACTCTAGGCACAACCTATGCAGCACTTGAGATTGCGCCTAAAGTTGAATCTCATTAACATGTCAATAGACTAATTAAGTTGCGTTGTTGCAATTCCAGTTTCTTAACTTGATGTTTGCGTATTGATATGTAGAAAATAAGTTAAAGGAGGGTAAGGATAGTTTGTAGTTCTATTAAAAAATGACTTAAATGCTTTAATATATGAAAAAAAAAAAAACTATAAATCTAAAAATATTACAACCAAACTCTACTTATACAACCCATTAGGGTAGGCCTAGTGGTGGGAGGATTGTGGTAGTTTGCATGGAGTTTTAAGTTCAAATTTCATTACCGCCATTGGAAAAAAAAAAAAACCTCTACTTATATAAATTGAAAGTAATAAATCACCTTATTATATGCAGTCCCTAACATATATAAAACATGTATCTTATTGATATAGCGTTTAAAGTTCCAGTAATTAAAGATTAATATTAGATTAGATTCATAAAAATATGAAAATTTTACAATATTACAGAAAGATCTCTTTGCAGCACATTACCATATAAACAATAATGGGAAGAATATTAGTATTAAGGCATCTATTTCGTCAATCATTCATAAATTTTAGTTTAAAATAAAAAAAACATTGGTTTTAATATGAATGATAAAAAAAATGAACCAAATTAATTTTTAATTAAACAATTAACACATTCACTATTCTATACGCTCAAAAGAAATACTACTTCGATTTTTTTTTTCTATAAAGGCATGTTATTTTTCCTTCAGCAAAATCTCTAATTCGAACCTTGTAAATAGAAAAAATGTGGTTGGGAGAGGAAACTTCACTAAAGGTGGCCAATCAAGTTTCCTAGGAAAAATTAATCATTAACAAATCCGGTTAACTATATTTTATTCACTATGTAAATCATTTTTTTTGTTCCTTGATGAATCATTATGGAAATAATATATATAGTAAATAATATATATGTATATTGATGTACATATATTCAAATCCCATTTATATAAATTATATAATAAGTATATACCGTAATAAATAGATGTACTAATTATATTGGCTAGTTCCTTATTTAGGAATTGAATCAATTAGGACCCTTTTAACTCAATGGTAGAGTAACGCTATGGTAAAACGTAAGTCATCGTTTCAAATTTGATAAGGGATTTTTACTTTTTTGAGAAAAACAATGAGTAGTACTCATATTTTAAGAAAGAATAGAAATATTATTGGCACCTATAACATAGTTCCAGAAAAAGAATTCCTGCACTCCCAACATAACCATTCAAAAGTAATCGTGAGAATGATTGCGCTATGAATCTTTCAGAATCTCATAAAATCTCCACTGATTAAAATATATGGAAAGAAAAGAAAAAGGTTGTTGTAATATCGTGCAAATACCAGCTCAAATATCACATAAGAAACTAAAAAGAATAAAAATGAATAAAGCACAAGTAAGCATGGCTTTAAATTTTAGTTTTCAGTTATTGCAGATTGATCGCATGATGCGATTCGTGATTTGAATCCTCGGGACCCTAACACGCAGAAAAGATTTAATGTGATTATAGTTAAGGAACTTTATGAGATAAGTCATCCGAGATTTCAGGAATAGAAAGATTAAAATCCAACTAGCACTATCAGTACAACTTATCTATTGAAACAAATTATGTCTCCTGAAATCTCTCCTATGTAACTGGTTTTAGTTAATTCTCGTTATATTTATAGAAGTATCTTGTATTAGTGAAGTACGCAATCAATTCCTTTTTACTGAATTTCTTTCCTGGTATCACGAGCCATTTTTTTTAACCTTTCAGCCTTGCCACAAAAAACACTTTCATTCTCCCACAAAAATGCCCTTTCCACTTCTTGCCCTGTCAAGCTGGACAGAGGAAACTATAAACTGGAAATTCTTAGCACTACCATTTCTCAAAGGGCACAAATTGAATGGTTACATCCTCAGCACTGTGAAGTGTCCTGAAGAATTCATCATCAATGAGAGTGGGACGAAGACAAACCTGACGCATGGAGAATGGATTGCGATTGATTAACTGTGGCTTGGATGGTTATTCAACTCCATGACTCAAAGACTAGATGGTGCACATATGAGGTCCAAGATCAAATTGCTCAAGACTGAATTTCACCGAATTAGGAAGGAAGGCTTGAAGATGGAAGACTATCTCAACGAGATGAAAGGCATAGCAAATGACCTTGCACTTGTTGGAAGTCCAATTTTCAGTTTCAACCTTGGATTTGTTTAGTCAAACGCTTTCAGGATTGGATAATGAATATATATAATCCAATTATCTGACAGGGAGCAACAAGCAAGATATGATGTAGTCGTTGTGTCCTAGGTTGTATGACTATCCAAAACCTGAGACGTTTGATACAAACATTATTTGGATGAAAATTTGAATGTTGGCAGTAGTCTCAATCTCACGTTTTTCGGATAGGTAGACAAAAAAAAAAAGAAAAGAAACCAGATTATTTTCAAATAAGCTTACATTTGAATTAAAATTCATTTCTAAAAATAGTTAATGCAAATAATAAAAGTCCAAGAAATCCATTATTAAGTATATAGGAGGGTATATCGAAAAATGTGCACTACAAAAAAGCAGGTATAAATGATGATAAGAGGAAGAGAACATGCTTGGTGGACAGATAATCTCTTGAATCCGTTTTGGATTAATTATTTGTGAAAATTTGCAATAAATTAAGTTTACTAAAATTAATTTTACTTAACTTTAAAAAAAAGGAGGAAATTGTTTAGTCACCATACACACACAAAGTACTTTGCTAAGAATAACATTAGTACATGGAGCTCAGGTTGAACCGAATCTGGTGAGTTTAGATTCTCACTCCTAAATTTAAGAATTTCAAATGTAAAAAGGGTCATAAACTAAATCAATTCAAATCATCTTTCCAGCCATTTTATTTTCCTTTACAGTTTTATTTATAATTTTCTTTAAATTCAATCGTTGACAATATTTCTCTACAACTTTCTTTACATTTTAGTCATCATTGCAATTCCTTTGTCGCATTTCATTTGGTGTAACATAGCTTTATTCAGTCACATGGCTACAAGCAAGCTTTTTGGAGTGAATTAGAAGCCTATATTTAAGAATACAGTCACTTCTTCAAATAAATCGCCTAAAGGGAATAGTTGAGTTGGTCATTAGCCATTTTAGCTAGCTAATCCAATTGTATTTAGAACCAACAATTTTATGTATTACTTGATTTAAATGTATTTGATACGTAATTTATTTAAAAGGCTTAAATATGTTTTTGGTCCTTCAAATTTGGGATAAATCCGTTTTGGTCCCTTAACTTTAAAAGTAATTTTTTTAGTCCCTCTAATTTGAAAAAAGTTATTTTAGTCCTTCAGGACTACATATAGCATCATTGATAGGGTAGATTGAGTCAGTTGTGTAGCATTAGTTGAGTTCGGAGTGATGTTTTTACTGAGGGACATTAATAGGTAAGTTTTGTGTGGCAGATTCACTAACTGTGTTTAGGCAAAATGACTAAAACATGCTTTTTCTTTTTTCAAATTATAGGGACTAAAAAGATTACTTTTAAATTTGAGGGACTAAAAACGAATTTACCCCTAATTTGAGGGACTAAAAATATATTTGAGCCTATTTAAAAATATGTAATTAACCTACTAGGATCGACCTAGTGGTAGGAGGTTTAGGTAGTATACATAAGGTCATAGATTCTAACATTGTTATCACCATTGTACACACACAAAAAATATATATGTAACTGTGCAAAAGTGGTGCAAGCAAATTGCCGTAGTCCTTAATAAAAGAATAATTGTTATCTATTTTTCATTTCTGATTAATAGGAGGAAGGCTAGCAATGGAGAGGATGAAACCTAAAGTTGGCAAAATTGGTCTGGCTCGGTGGGTCGGCTCAATGGCTCTATAAGCCAGGCCAGATCAGGCTGGGCCATTAAAATGTCGACCCGAAAAAGATCAAACCAATTTGGCCTAGCTTGATGGGCTAGGCAAGGCCTATAAAAAATTGGCCTAAAAAGTACTAGGCCTATTTAGTTGGAATTATATTTCTTTTTTTAATTTTTTTCTTTGTAAAATATACATAAATTTAAGAGAAAAAAAACTATGGGTCAATTTTGATCTGGCTTGATAGGCTCGTAAGCCCAGACCGAACTAGCAAAAATGCAATCCATGACAAATTTGGGCTGGCTCGTCCTAACTTGCTTTTTAGACTTTGACCTGGTTAGCCGTTTTGCTAGCTCTGAAACCTCCTCTTACCTTGTTGACATATATGTACAACTTTAATAACATTAATGATATAAGCATTCATCATATATCAACTACAAATTGCAAGTTAAAAAAAAAAATACTAGAAAGATACGAAACTACTAATTATTTGTTCACCAAGATGGAATTTCACTTTAGATGTCATCTACTACTTTGAAATTTAAATTAAAAGAATATTTATATACAATTTTTTTAACAAGAATTTTCTACTGAATTAATTAATGCTTTGTTAATAGAAAAATGTTGATACGTTATTTGTTATTAATGTACCCTTATTCTTCCTAAAACAAAGTACCGTTATTCAAAGAACGACAGGTTATTCTTAGTTTTTTTTTTTAAATTGAAACTAGTATTTTAGTTGGTATAATATACAGGATATATGTCTATTTTTTTATATAATTAAAATTTATAATAAATAAATATTTTTGACTGTATAAATTATATTATAATTAAAATTTATAATAAATAAATATCTTTGAATATATAAATAATATTATAGATATATAATAAACAATTTAAATTGTAATATAAGGTCATTTTTAACTATTGACAATTTTTTTAAAAAACTATTAAAATTTAATTTAAAAATAGGGACAAAAAAGGGTAGATCGAAAGAGATAAGTCATTTAAAAAAAAATATACATATGAAGATAAAGGAGCAACAATTTAAGATGTTGAGAGAAAAAAAAATTATTAGTTGAGGGATAATGTGTGAAATGTACATCCAAATGAAAGAAAAGAAAAAATATTGATAATGTCTAATAAAGAGAATGTGAGAGTGAAAATCTCATTTTTCAAGTTGTGTATTATAATTTATAAAATATGAGTAAATTTAAAAATTTTAAAATAGTTATGCATAATTTTATATTTTAAAATATTTTTTTATTTTTCCATATATATTTTGTAGATTATAGTTATTAATTTTCATGCTTCCATCATAACTTTAGACACTTTTATTCTTCTATCATTTATATCTTTTTAAATCTTATTTAAATTTAAAAGTATTTTAAAATACATGAAATTCTCCTAATTTATGTAAATTTAAAGTAGAATTTAATTTAAGTGCAATGATAGTGTAAATATTTTTATATTGTTAACCAATCGTAGATTGTCATATATGATAAGTTTACTAACTTTTATAATAATTACATTAAAAGTTATACTTAACATAATTTTTAATTGGTTAACAGCATAAAAATATTACAGTGATCAATGTTTTTAAAATTGAACCAGTCAAGCCACTAGTTTAAGATTTAATGTTCAACTGTGGTTAAATCGGTATTATTAAAATAATAATAATAATTGAATAATACATAAAATAATATTAAAGAAACATAATATTATAACTTTATAATACTAAAATTTAAAAATAATATTATTTTATAGCTTTTTAACATTCAAAATATGTATAAAAATCCAAATCAAATATATCATAATAAATAGCAAAAAAAATAAAATCATAGTACTTAGATATAAGTTTTGTGAATAACTAATTTTATCTAGTACCTTTTTTTTTTAAAAAAATGATAATCTGTAAATTAAAAATTGAGAAAAGAAAACTAAAGATTAAAGAAGATATGGCAGTTACGCATTGAGGAGATTGTGGGATAATGAGGAGTTGGAGGAGATCATGGGATACTGGGTGAGTTGGTTACAAAAGGATAAGCCAATTTTATCTACTTAAGAACTGTGAACACTCACGAAGGTGTCATTGCGCTGCTTGTTTTTTAGCAATCCACTATTGTGTGACGTCTGCACCACCTAGCCACACTCGTCATCATCGTACCGCAACTGCCACTGTCTTAGATACTATTTCAAGTCGAGTTGCATTGTTAATGCTGTGTTTGGTAACGGGCAGAGAAAAGAAAAGAAAAGAAGAGAAGAGGTGAGAAAAGAAAAGAAGAGAAATAGGTGAGAAATAGAGTAGAAATTAAGGTTGTTTGGTATAAGAGAAATAGGCAAGAAATAAGGGGTTAAGGTTGTTTGGTTTGATAGAAAAGAAAGGAAGTGAAATAACATTTTTACTTTTATACCCCTACACGTTAACGTAGTTTATTTTTATTAAAATCGATTTTATGGTGTTATAAATCATTAACAAAAGCCAGATAACATATTAGAAACTGTAACAAAAATTGATTTCATTTTAAGTAGAATCGATTAATTTGCTGGCAGAGAGCACGAATTCTTGAAAAACAACATAGAATTGATTCTTATTATATGTAAATCGATTTAAACAATTGTCAGCACATTGGATGAGTCATGGAAATCGATTTGCTGAAGCCCAAAATCGGTTTTAATGTGTACTGGAACATCTTCCTTGCATAAAATAAGCCAAAATCGATTTACATGCAATTGTAAATTGATTTTGGCTCCAAACATCAAAAACGAATGTGGTCAAAAATTATAATATTTAAATCTATATATTTGTAAATAAAAAATGCCTTTATATTATATAAATGAAAAATATCAAGTAAATATATCTTGTGATAGTCATATAGAAATTAACACAATAATTATATCAACTACTCGCTTTAAATTTAAGTTTAGTAGTTCACAACCAATTCTTCAAAATTGGTTCAGTCAACGCAACTGGTACACAGTAATCAATATGGAAATCAATTTTAGTTTAACAAAATTGATTTTCTTGAACGAAAAAAATTGTAGATCTACCATGAAAAGTGCAGTTCCATGTAAATTTCAACTGATTGCATACAAATCAAGCAACATAAGAAACAGATTTGACCCATATTAAGTAAATATGAACAAAATCTAAAGCCTGTCGGTGTAAAAAACGCATCTGAAACTGTAATTAGAAGAGTGCCCTACACAGTAGCAATGAGGAGGAAAGGGCGCAACTTGTGGAGGAGAAGAAGGAGTCCTAAACGAAGACAGTGAAGGATTTTTTCGGTAAAAATATCAGCTTCTGTACGATTTCTCTTTGTTTCTCCTCATTTGTGTGAAGAAATTTCAGGCCGTGGGTCCTACCTTTTTTTTTTAAAATTTCTCTGTGTTTCTCACATACCAAATGTGTTGAAATTTAACCATTTCTTCGCCTTTGTCTTCCTTTCTGCGCTATTCTCTAGGATTTCAGCGTTACCAAACAGAGCGTAACTTTGCCGAACTTTCGCATCACTTCTCATTGCGCCAGTAATTGTGCTTCTCCATTTTGTGTTCAGGTCTTATATATATATATATATATATATATATATATATATATATATATATATATATATATGTATTGCTTTTCCTTTTTTGTTAGTTACTTTTTTGTTTCGTGAATTGATCTATGCCATGTTGGTAATATGATACATTATCTTGTAAGGCCTTTTATTAATAAAATATTAAAAAGTTTTGGCTTTTAGCTTGGTTCTAAAAAAAAATTAATAAAAAAGATTAGTTTGTTTTATCCAATTCATGCCTTTGTGTGCTGTAACGTGGTTTGTGACACTGTAACGTGGTACTATATATTTCGATTAGTGTATAGGATATCAAAAAGGTTAGTTCTTGTTTAAATTTCTTCTTTATTTATTTATTTTTAAAAAAAGATAAAAAACGTTAAAAGGTCATGGCTTGGTTTCGGGGATGTGTATTTTTTTAATTACATCTTTAAAATGCTAAATATAATTCGTTGTAAAATGAAAGATCCGGACTTTGCATTTTTTTTTTCATATTATTTAGATTTTGTAGTTTTAAATAAAAAAGGAGGATTTTAATGTGTGCAATGGTTTGTGACATGAATTGAATGGTGATTCTACCTTTAATGTTACATAAATCATAAGAGTTTATAGAATAGCCATTTTGCTATCTTAAACTTTGTGCATAGATTAAAATGGAAATTCTTTTCTGTTGATAGTGTTCATAAAAAAAAATAAAATTATCCAAATATGTAATGACCAATAACATTAATTGAATAACATATACTATTTTTAATGTTATTTGGATTGTAAGGGATTGTGACATGAATTGAATGGTGATTCTACCTTTAATGTTACATAAATCATAAGAGTTTATAGAATAGCCATTTTGCTATCTTAAACTTTGCGCATAGATTAAAATGGAAATTCTTTTCTGTTGACAGTGTTCATAAAAAAAATAAAATTATCCAAATATGTAATGACCAATAACATTAATTGAATAGCATATACTATTTTTAACGTTATTTGGATTGTAAGGGTTTAATGACTAGCCATATGCTAGCTTGAACCCTTGTGCGAGGATTTTTTTTTTTTAAATACAAAAAGTTTCTTTTTTTAGTTTTAAGAAAACAATCTTTTTTAAAAAAATGGTCCTTTTAAATTTTAAACTTTTATCTTTTTTTCCATAGATAAAAAAAATCTTTTCAGGTGCTCTTTACCAAAAGATAAGAAGATAAAAATTCTTAAAAAAATATATATCTTTTCAAATTTTAATTTTAAATTTTTTTATTCAAAATAAAAACCAAATTTCTTTCTTGTCTTTAAAAATACAAAAAAAGTAAAAATTTAAAATCATAAAAATATTTTTATCTTTTTTGTTTTCTTATTGGGGGTAAAATAAATATTTTTAACGGGTGTTGTAGGGTGCTAATACTTCCCTACAAGAATCAACCTTTGAACCTATCTCTAATTTTAGAGACCATTTTTCAAGGGTTTCCCAATGATTTTTCCTCTAAAATATTGGTGGCAACTCCATTAAAAATTATTTTTACGTTGTCTTTGTCGTGACTCCAGTTGTGACAAATTTCAATATAAAACAATATTCATTAACAACAATAAGTTCACATATAAAATGAAAAGAGAATGACAAATACCTTAAGTTGATTTGTTATTTTTTAAGAAAAATAAAAAATGGCATTCTATTAAAGATTTTTTATTGACATGTTATGAACTGGTTTTTGGTTGGTTTTACTAATTTGTTGCCCAATTTTTCTTGAGATCGATTCTACAGTTTATTTGAACTACACATTAGATCAATTCATCATTTTTTTAGCTAGACAAACCGATCCAATCTAATTTTTAAAATTATGACATTAAAAGTACATAAAATTTAAACTCTTTAAAATATTCACACAATACACATTAAAAAATAATTGCACGCAATACATAATATATTTCACAATTATATTTATAATTTCTTTCCCTAATAAGTTAGAAGATTGCATTTGGACATAAATAATATTATCCACTTCAATTCAAATTCAAAAATGATCCTTGGAACTCCAATGTTCGTCTACACTGAGAAAGTGAATGAAAAGTCTAAATGTGATTAGTGATATGATTGAATAGAATGAAAAAAATAGGAAAAAAAAGTATTAATAGAATAGTAAATATCCATGTATCATTACTCATTTAGGTAGACATCCATTTAATATATGAAGATTAGTGGTTTTAATTAAAAGAAAGACGAAGAAAAATTACTTTGAAAATAGTTAATATGTGACGATATTGTACACTTGAAATGGGGTGAATTGAGTTAGAAAGAAGAGATAGATAAAAAAAAGGTTAACCTATTGAGTAGGTTCTTAAACTTTTAGACAATTTTTAATTAGGTTTTTGTACTACTTTTTTTTTATTGAGTCATTAATCTTTCAATTTTTTTATTTGGGTCCTTGTGGTCAAGTTCTGTCTGATTGCCGTTTGCGAAGTTAACTCTAGGGACCAAATTAAAAGAAATTTAAAAAAATTAAGGACTCAATTAAAAAAATAGTATAGGAACCTAATTAAAAATTACTTAAAAGTTCAAGAACATACTCAATAGTTTAACTTTTAATTTATTAGCATTATATTAGTCTAGTAAGGTCTTGGTTTGAGTCTTGTAAATGAAAAAAATGTGATTAGGAAAAGATACCCCATTAAAAGTAGTTTAGTCAAATTCGCCGATAGAGATTAGTTATCGACAGAACCAGTAAATACTTCGCACTTATAATATGATAACAAAAAAATAGGCTAAATTGCACTTTTGATCCTGTATAATTTTCAATCTACAATTTTGGTCCCCCTATTTCTGATATTACGATTTTAATCCTTCAATTTTTAAAAATTTGAGATGTTGGTTTCCCTATTTTTAATTCCTTGATTTTAGTCTTCCAATTTTTAAAAATCCTCAATTTTTTTATGTTTTATAAAGTGGAAAATTAATTTAGAATAACCAAATCGTCCATATATATTCTATTTATAATAAAAAAAATATAACACGTAAAAATTAATTTAGAATAACTAAATCGTCCATTTAATTTAAATTATTTAATTTATTATTAATTTATTGTATAAATTATGTCTACGCGAGTATTCTACTGTGTTTCATTCAAGTCAATGCTTAAGTCCCATAAATTTTAACCACATAATAATAATGCGACAACATTTGAATATTGAGATGCCCCTTTATATAATTTTCCTTTTTTTTCTCAAATAAAACAAAGACAGATCAAGATAAAAGAATAAAAATAAAGTTAAACTATAGAGTAGGTCTCTAAACTTTTAGGTAATTTTTAATTAGGTCCTTATACTAATTTTTTAATTGAATCCTTATCAAAGAATATTTGTCTAAGTTAACGGAATATTCACAACAATTTAATTTTAGGAACCCAATTAAAAAAATTTAAAAGATTAAGAACTCAATTAAAAATAAATTAGTACATAGACCTAATTAAAAATTGTTTAAAAATTCAAAAACTTACTCAATCATTTAACCTAAAAAAAAAAGGAAAAAAAGAAAATAATAGATATCATGAAAAAAAAAATGAGATAAAAAATAGTAAGATAGAAGAAAAAGTAAATGAAAGTGTAAAGTTTTTCATATCTCACAGTCACGTGGATAGAGTGGGGCGGCGTAAGCAAACACTAATTGAAGTTGCCCTAGATTTGCTTCTCGCGCCTTAGTGCATAGAATCCTCGCTTCGCCTCCACGCGAGAACGGACCGTTGTTTCCCGCCACAAACTTACCCTTTAAAACCCCCCTCACCCTTTCCCCCCTTCTCTTACACCCATTCACTCATTCATCCCCTCTCTCTTTTCTCCCCATTCTTGTCCTATCTTTATTGTGAATTAACAACCAGCCATGACTATGACAGGAAGCCCAAACCAAAAGGCATGCACATCCTCTCCCAAGAGATGCCCCAGGTGCTACCACAAGTACCTAAAACCAGGAGCGCTCGCCAAACTCAGGGACTCCAAGATCACAGCCAGACACAATAATCGAAGAACAACACAAATTTTTCTTTCTGAACTCTTATTATCACCCACATCTGCCTCTTCCCCTACCCAACAGGATCAGTCACTGAACGAGGATAACGGGGTTCCCTGCTTCGCTCCCCCAATCTGTCTCAGTCATCGCCCCCGTTGTCTTCTCCGAAAAAAACTCTTCGCATTTACCCCGTCTTTCACCCACGCCGAAACATACCAGTTCTAGGTTTAATCAGTTACGGTTATTAAGGATTGATCACGTGATGTGATCCGCGGGCCTAACAAGCAGAACAGGTTTAATGTAACTGTAATTCATCTGTAATACTTTTTTTTTTACCTCCAACATAATAAATGAACGATACAACAACAGTTTTTTGGTTCTCATTTTCCGATGCCATCGTCTTAGTTCTGTTTGTGTATGTAATAATCATCGATCACGTGTGTGGTCTTAATTATAAGTAATCAAATAGATCCACGTGTGTTGAAGATCTGTGTTCGGTGAATTGAGAGGGACCGAATCGGGAAATGATCGATGTTTGGATTTGTAATTTATACAGCACGGCGTGAGAACTTGGTCTTTATCAATGCATTTATTGTGCTCAAGAACTCGCATCTATTGTTAATTTCATCGTAAGGAAACCCTAAGGACAAAACGCAGGGAAATAAATGTGAGTCGAGTTACTTGGATCTTTTTCAATAGAAGGATGGAGTTTGGTTTTGTTTTATTTTATTTTTTTTTGTTAATTTCTGGTTTGGGAGAAAGAAATGGCATATATCCTGTAAAATCTATATGCTTATCATGCTGTTGGGTGAAGAGGCTAACTAATAAGACGATAATCATGTGTCGTTCACACAATCCCTAACTAAATCAGAGTAATAGGAATATACACTAACGAATTGGCCCAATATGGATACAGAGAGGCAATAACATGATAAACCTTACTCAAATTTCGGGCTCTTTTTATTCTACGTAATTTTTTTTTCTTCAAACATGCATTGATTTGAACAAAACTTACATACAGATCTATATATGCTGTTTTTACTGTTCTTCAATTAAAATTGGAATTCTATTTCAGTAATTTGCATAATCTTTAATGCAAACTTTTATTTTGTAGATTACCGAAGTAGAATTCCAATTCTGATTAGAAAACAGTAAAAACAACCCCTATAAAACTGTACCTAAATTTTGTCCCATTGATATTTCCCACTTCATGTTTCTTGTGTTTGCAGTGCCCTCTGGTGATCTATAGCAAACAAATGCAAGCTCATTAAGGTGCTCTTCTGCTTCCTCTATCCTTTTGTCTCTTCTTTAATTTGTTATTCTTATTGTAGTTCTGTGTAGTCCTGCTGGTGAGTTTGGATTTGATATTTTATATTTTGTAAATGCCTAACATCGGACTGTGAGAACAATATCACTCTCTATTATAACTGTTGGCCGAAAAAACTGTGTATTTAGCTGTTTATTCTAATGTCTGATGACCTTGAACTACCACACTGTGAATGGCCTTGGTTGTCATTGAAGAATTTGAATGAAATGTGGAAATGTGAATTAAAGAGACATAAATTAGCATTTAGTTAATTAAACCCATGACACAAAATGTATTGTACACCAAATTAAATATCTCACTAACAAGAAAGTATGAAAACCAGACAAATCCAAAAAATTGTATTGAAGTTAATATCAATTAACAATACGCTATGTTTAGTCTGAATAACGATGCCTTGAATAAATTAGTTCCTGCATCATGAACAACTCTACATATAGAAAGCTCATCATGCCTGTTCATATGGGACATTAAGCTTGATTGAGTTACAAGCAAGACCTATGACTCCAACTGGGATTGGCAAGTTCCTCAATATATTAGCAGGCAACCAAAATGAAGTTCCTCCAAGATTCTTCAAATAAGAAGTTCTGGATCTTTTTGCAGGACACTTTTCCTTTTATATCAGATTCGCTTTGAATGTTAATAGGTGAAGAACAACATAAAAGAGAAGGGAACAGTGGAACAAATTATTGCATGTTAGCAGTCATTGCATGCTTCACTACATCTCCACCTTTCATTAAAAAACATTTACATAAATTTAGGTATAACCGTAAAAAATTAACAATGGAGATCTTCCTGGAGCATGCATCAGTTGTTGGTCCAGTAGGAATATTGATAATAAAACAGAGCAATTAATTGGGTCTTCATGGGGAATAGGGATGAGCTCCAGGCTCAGTTTCTGTGATTAGACTTGTGTAAGATCATATATATTAATTAAAATATATATCAAAAAACTCCTTTGACACCCCCATTTGACTCTTGATAGAGCCTATTAATGAGTAGTAAATAGATTACTGTTTTTGTAAACTGTTCAGTCCCACTCTTAGACAAAATTAGGAGGAATTTCAACCAGTATAAATTGTCAAAACAGGATCTCCTTCTGTGCCCCCTTTGCACTTGTTACCTGTCAAATCCCTTTGTCCAAACAGGCACGCAGTATATTAAGATTCCAGCAGAGAATGAGACACATATTGTAATCAAAGCATAGGCATACGCTCTCCAAGGATTCTTGCTTTCTCTCATTGCATTGAACTCTGCAGCAAAAGTAGAAACAGTACTCAGACAGCCCATCAGACCAAACTGTAGTCCTGCTACAACAGTATCACAATATCTGGTGTTGACCTGCACATAAAGGAAATTCTGGTCATGACATCCAAAATGTGATGCATATGCTCTTTAATGAGAATAAACAAATATGAGGGAAGAATCAAGCTATATTATCGTATTCAGCATAAGTAGTTAGAAGTTGAAAGAGAAATCCTATTACCAATTGAATTAAATCTCATTCTCAAATGTTCCTATGTTTACTGGCTTAGAGATTGCATAAGGCAGGCAAGATGTGAGGGGAGTGAAATTTTAGAAACTTACTGCTTTGTTCACACTAGCAAGTGTAGCCATAACACTAGCAGCAGATATATTGGCAGCTAGAGTCCCAAATGGAATCCACTTCAACAACCCTGTTCTTCCTAATCCACGTCCGTTGAACCGTGCTAAGAACCATCTAATCCACACCCCTAGAGGTCCTACCATGCAAGCAAACCATAACTGAGCATAACTGCGACCATGCTTGAACTCCGATTTAACCAAAGCTGCACTGACTCCCCATAATAAGCCTAACACCACCAAGAGCACGACCATAACTGCCAATTGGCGGCTATAGTTGTCCAACTTCCAGTTGATCTTAAAGCTATCACTTCCTGCTCTCTTATTCATCCTGTTGAGAAGCCACCTGAAACCCTTGGCTGTCTCAACCCCAAATATGATGGAAAAGGCAACAAGAAACAACCCTGAAATCGTTGGATAAGTCATATCAATTGAGCCATGATGAGGGAAAAGGAAAAAAACGATTGAACTTATCCACTTGGGATACATTTAGACACACACATACGTATGTTAAAAAATGAATATAAAAAACCTTTGAATGAGACATATATACATGTAAAACACACTTTTTCAATGCACTTATTTACCTATTAGGAAACCAAGTGCAGAGAAGAGCCAGTATCCAGAAACAGAGAGGTCCACCATTTTCTGATTCCAACCGCTAAAAGTTGTAAGACTCCCTAAGTAACCAGTTGTTATTGCTATGGCTAGATGCTCAGACACATGGGATATGTCTGCTTTGAATACAACACCAAACCATCCCATCAAAAAAGAACCAACCTGGAAGAATACGTAGAATATTTGCATCAGCATATGTTAGCTACTCAACTTCCTGATGAATGAACTTGAGCATGGGTTTTAAGTGTCACCTAAGCAAAAGTTTTAAATATTTATATTGCCTGTTTTAAGGAAATATTTAAAATTAAAGTTAAAATGTAACTCCCTAGATTAAGGACTTAAGATATGTGCGATGTAAAGGCAGACATTTTTCTGCTGTGAGATTGAAATGCTTCAAGCTCAACCATTCATGCATCACCTTATCTCCATCTTAACAACACATTTTCTCTTTTGATAGAAATGCAATATTTGTGGATAATTTAATGCACATTTTACTCCTAAGAATGCTATCACAGTAATATGACTGCTTGTTATGTTTGCCACTGGTCTAACCATTCTAGAATTCACCATTTGGTGCTTACTTGTGCAATAATAGCACTAGGAATTAGGCTTACTCATTGTTGAAATCGGCATTATTTGTATCTTATTGGCACCATGGATCTATTCTTCTGTTCTTCCCTAGCAAAAGACTACAAATTAAAGTTATATGACATCTCTCTGGAGTTATATTCTCTGTCACACAATTTTGAACCTATGACTACTTGTACCAAGGCAGAACATTAATTAAGATACAAGGAAGGACAAACCATATTTGAAGGAAGGTCAAGGTAAAGAATAGTTTTGTCACTTGTAACACCAGCAACTCCTGGGCCAAATAACTTTTGTAGTACATATCTTGTTAAGACCTGCATGTAGTTGACAAGTAGTGTATAACAATCTTGCTGACAACAGCAGAACCTAACATGAAGTTTAACAATAAAGATATCTTAGTGCTAATCATAGATAAATAGTTTCCATTAACTCACAATTACAAGGAAACAAAGCATGAATGAAGTCAGAAGAAAATATATTAATCGATTCTACTCCTAGTACGGTGCGGTTAAACATTGTATTCCTAACATTTCCCAGCAGCTTCCTTGACTTGACAATGAAATCCAGGTGGTAATAAAATTCCAAAGTATCATTCCAACTTTACTGAAAAGAAGCAATATCAATGTCATAAAATGGCGTCAACCTTAATCAAAGCATACAATATTATTGACCAATCAATAAATGCATTTTATCATTTTTTTTCACTCCTCTAGATTCAGGGGCAGCTATCTTCATATAAAATTGCAACCAAGAAAGTATCCGTTGATCCTTTCTAAATATGCTAATCAATCGAAATTGTAGTTTGAGCCATGACAATATCAACAATTACTTCAAGAAGAAAGCCCTTGATCTGCTAAGTCCTATTGAAAGCAATAAGGCCCTTCAGTACTTAGGTGTTACTCAATTCTGAGAGATTACAAGAAATCAAAAATAATATGGTCTATTACTAAAAAGCTATTTATCTAGAGGCAGAACAATAAATAAATAGCCTTTTCGACATTTTGTACAAGATATATCTCATGACTCGTACGTATATGGTTACTTAGTTCGAACTTTTGAGTTAATATTATTGGTTTCCTTGAACAAAATACTAACCATATATTGCAGCAATCAAGTCACTGAGCCTTTTTTCTTACGTTTTCTTTAGTTGTTTATTACACCAACTGGGAAATGATAAATCAAGAATCTAATTGTGTGCAGACTGAAAAGGCATTAACTTCATATAAATATGTATATGGAGCAGTTAATGCAGGTGCGCTTGAGAATTCATGAGAAAAGGCAGGTTAAAGCTTGGTTTAATCTCAAGTTTATTACATCATGCGTAAGCAATTTCCTAAATGGTATAGACTTGGTTTAATTCTGTTGTGTCAAATTTCTCAAAAGTACAACTACTAAATGCTCTTGCTCGAACAAGTATATACTGTTAGCAATTCACCAAAAGAATATTAATACAAATGCAGTAAAAGGTTAGGATATTACCCCAAGAATTCCAAAAACTGATAGGTGAAGTAGACATGAAGCATAGTCCAGTAGCGCAGGCAAACCCTTACCACGTTCCTAAAAGTAGAAACAGAACATAACAATGTGTGAATTTGCACGATATGATCGTGAGGACATTTAAACAATCTGAACTATCCACCCCATATGATTAATTAACATACACACTAACCTAAATCCCTGCCTGACCATATAAAAAAAAAAATGCTGAAGAGAGCTTAGCTTACATGCTTTGTGTCTCCAAAACCCACTATTGCATTGGTTGGAAGAGGGGATGAGAGTTCAGGTGGCAAAGGCCTAACAGCAGCTCCATTTTCTGACCTATGGTCAAAAGACAAGCTGAAACTGCTTCTCTCGCTGTACCTTCTACTTGGAAGAGCCCTATCACCAATGTCTCCAGCCTCAGAGACACTCTCAGCATCATCATTATCTATCTGAATGCTTATATGACTTCTGAGTGAAGAACCAACGCGGCTCATTTGCTCCATCATGGGAACGCAAAGTGATTCGTGTGATCACTTGTTTCTGTCTTCTTATTTATTACCAATAACATCATTGAAAACCCCGCCAACTTGAACATCAGTATGACTCATGCAGCTGCTAGCCATGTCGACGTTTTATTTTATTCTGTATTTTAATTGGCAGGAATAAGATGATTCCACGGCGAATAAATTATTTGACAAGTATGATGATTGATAGTCAACTAATCCACTTTGAGAAAACGATCGTAGGTTTGGATGATTCGCAGTCTAACTAATCCACCCGGATGAAAACTAACATGGCCAAAATAATCACATTTCATTAACTGTTTCGTTTTATTATTGATAATTGTATTTTATCAAAAAAGGAATTATTTAAAAAATTAAAAATTACTGTGAATCTATAAAATAATATTTTCAATAAACACTTCATTGATTTGATAATGAGTTTAATGGTTATGTATTGTTAGTGTAAAAAGTTTTACATTGTCATTCAATCAAAAATCACTATTAATATGACTTTTAAAGTATTTATTATAAAAGTCAATAAACTTACAACAAATGATAGTTTGTAATTAGATAACAATGTAAAATTACTTTACACTGTAAGTGTGTGACTATTAAACTCTTTGATAATACTATTAGTAAATACCTAATAGTGATAGGTCTTTCGCATTAAAATTAGATTCTGACATCAAGTAAATATACAATTAATGATTTACCAGCTACAGTATTATCTTTATATGTTAATTGTTCTAATTCTAAAGTCATTACTCTCTTTGTCAAAAAAAAAGTCATTACTCTAAAAATGATTACAACTTGTGAAAATATTTTTAAAGACAAAAAAAAGAGTTATTAATGAAACAATTTTCTCCCTCAATAGACTTTTTTTTTTTTTTTTTTCATAAATGATGATTTGTATGGATTGCAAAGATATTCTAAAAAAATATATATAAAAGAAATAGAAATAGAGATAATCACAAATGTGAACAGGCGAGGAACTAGATTGGGTGTAGTTGAATTTTTCACGCATTCATGTGGTTAGCGAATCAAAATCATACATTAGATGAAGATTGGATGACTCGGATCTTGAATACATGTTTTAAGTTTGATATATTGAGAAAAAAATATGAGTCTTATAATTTTCATTCAATGATTCTGATTTACTAATTGTGTGAATGCGTAAAATTTGACCGTAGGGAATTCAAATCTGGTCATCAACATCCGTACTGACTGAATGTAGTGATCCAGTTCATCTGGACGAGATTTGAATTTGCTGTATTCTTTTTTGAGAAGTACTAATAATACATTTCCTAATACATTCGTTTCAGCACATTTTACTATTAGTTAAAATTTATTAAAAACTATAAAATCAAGAGAGAAACTCATTAAATGAGAAGTTAGACTTACTAGAATTTGTGTTTCTAATAAATTTTACCCAATAGTAGAGAGTGAATTTCAAAAGAATAGATTGCTAGTATTTCTCTACTTTTTTAAGGATTGTTTCAAGTTATTCCTCGTAATAACATTTTTGCAAATATAATAATGAGAATGACATTTTTGGATATTCAAAAAAATTATGTTTGGTTAACAACTAAAACTTGTTGGAAATATTTTTATGAAAGTGGGGTGCAAAGGAAGTTAAAAGGATTAAAAGTGAAAGTTTTACATATATAATCCTATTTTTACCATGGAAATCAACTTAACCTTCCCTTCCCCTAGGAATGAATGAGAATATAGAAGTTATTCTTTTCATATAAATGTTTTATGTCTGAAATAATTTTTTTTTTTTATCTTGTAACAAATATGAAAATATGCCTTCCTTACACATATATTCCTAAAAATATGTTTAGATATATAATTAAAACAAACACCTTCAAAATGAAATAGTGAATGATCCTCTTTTTTTTTTTGGGTCACCATGTGATGAATTATCCATCAGTTTTGTTGATGACTAATCTTTGATAAAGAACCTAACTAGCCACCTTTAGTGATGCCTCCCCTTCCAATCATGTTTTTTTCATTCACAAGATTCAAACTTAAAACCTTACTTAAGAGATCTAAGTTCAGTTTCACTCAGACTAACAATATGTTGGTAGTGAAATATCCTCTAAATGAAGAAAAATGAGGTATTGTTATAAAATTAAATAAGCTTCATATAATTAACAATATCTCAATATTTATGTATAAGTAATTACTGCATAATATTTAGGAGAAATTATATTTTACCCTTTAGTAGATTTATTACTTTTCACAATATTTTACCCTTCATAATATTATATTCACAATAATTTTTTTCAACTTAACTCTTTTTTTAACTAAATATTTAATTTCATCAAATAATGACTTGATCATTGCACTTGAGAGGGGCTTGGTGCCATTCAAGATTAATACCACACGAGTTACTCCTGGCTTTACAGGAAGAAAAATAAAAATAATATATATATATATATATATATATATATATATATATATATATATAATAAAATCCCAGCCTTTTTTCCTTCCTTGATTTTCCATTAGTTAATTCTTTCAAATTATCAAAGAATATGTTTGGATCTGAAGAGTTTAATGAAAATTGTGTCGTAACTGGAATCACGACCAGACGGCGAAAAAGACATTAAAAACAGAGAAGCCGCCACCATAGTTTATTAAGGGAAAACATATGGAAAAACCCTTAGAAAAATGCGGTCTGTGAAACCAAATATAGGTTCGGGAGTCAATTACGTGTAGGAAAGGTGTTAGCACCCTACGACATTCGTCGTGAAGACGGTTACCCCTAATTAAATGTGAAAAATGGATAGCTTCTAAAATATTTATTTTACCCCTTAAAGAAAAGAAAATATGTTTACAAATGTTATTATTTTTTATCAAAAGAATTTTAATTAAGAAAATAATATTTTATTTTTGGAAAGACATTAAATTTTTATTTTTGAGATCGACAGGAATGGGCCCCTGCTCCTACGTATCCTCAGGTGCAATGAGGAATCAGACTCACGTAGTTCTTTGGGTAAAAATCATTTTGTTGGTTGATTGGTTTTTATTTTCATTTTAAAAAGGATTACTCAATAACCAAATAGGAAGTGCATCCACAGTGGTTATCAATACACCTTTTCAGGTTCTTCAGATACCCAAATAGGAAATACAACCAAAGTGGATATTACTAGAACCTTTATTATTATTGCTATTATTTTTAAAAGTTTGTTTCCATTTTTATTATTTTATTTAAAAGGCTTTTACAATAACCAATTAGGAAGTGCATCCAAAATGGTTATCATTAAACCTTTTAAGATTTTTAATAATAGTCAAATAGGAAGTGCATCCAAAGTGACTATCATTAAAAGCTTTATTATTCTTTTATTAAAATATTTGTATTATACACATTACATATTTGTTTTTTTAAAAAAATGATAACCAAATAAGAAGTGCATCTAAAATGGTTACCATTAATATTTTAATTACTTTCTTATTCCAAAGTAAATTTTATTATTATTATTTTTGTAGAAAGACCACACACAAAAAAAAAAGAGTCAATTTTATTGTTAATATAAAAAACAAAGGAAACAATGTTTTTTTATTCTTGCGTTAATGTCCCCCCTTTTCCTTTTACTGATTTTAATTGAACTTTTATATTTTATTTGTTTAACTCATTATTAATCAAGCTCATACGAAGCCTAGATAAAACGAAGAGAACATATTTCTAATATTTACCTTTAGGATGATGAAAACAGAAAAAAAAATCGAATTGAATTATTGCTAATAGAAAAACATATACTAGAGAGAAAAGGAAGGCTCCTTCCGTATTCCACCCAACCCAATTCCCTACAAACATAGCCAAAAAGAAAGGGACCTGAAATCCGGCCCATCATGACCAACAGGTTCTAGAAGGAACATTTGCAATCAAATTACCGCTTCCGCAATGCACTTCCTTCCCCACAGATTCACAGTGCCGCAAGCTCTGCCTTATGTGAAAATTCTCCGATGACAACGTGCGAAATTTCCGATTTGTTGCGTATCGCACAACATTTTTGTGGCACAAGAAGGAGAAATTTCGATTCGTTCTGCTTTTTGGGGGAATTTCAGTGCTCTCTTAATATTGCAGTGGCATTGAGTTCTGCAACAGTAAAAATGGCGATTTGGTTCGCAAAAACGAGAATGATGCGATGTTTCAACTGTTATTCGCGAAACGTCTCCAATCGCGAAGGATGCCGTGATTTGAACACATCGAGGAGCGAATGAATCGACGCGAGAAACTTGCATTTGCCGTAGTTTGAGTTGTATTTACCGATTATTATTTTTCTTTATTTTATTTATGAAAATTGAAATTCTATTGAGAATTCTTGATGAGGTCTGTGCTAATTCAGAGGAATGAAACTGGTGTAAGAGTGGTAATGCGAACACAGAAGACAGAGTAGTTGAATAATCAAGAGAATGACGTCTCCGTTTTCTATGGCTTTTGACAACGTGCTTTAATGATACAGTAACATAATCAGCACAATCATGGAGGCTTAAATGCAAGCATTGTTACCATTGCTTGGGAAAGACAACAACATGAACTAAACTAGAATCATGAACAGAACAATAGTAAACAAGAATGAATGTAAACGTCAGACAAAGCTAGAAGACATTCAAGGATTGATAATACGTAAATGAAAGAAAGGATACCTCCAAGAAGCTTCCAATTTTTTGCCGGAGAATTGCTTTTGCGTCTGAATCTCTATGTAGCGGTGGTGTAAATGTGGGAGTGAAAAAAAAAAATTATCCTCTATCCCTCCTCCTCTACTTCTCGTAGTATTCCCCCTCCCCCCTTCTGTTTTTTTTCTCTTATTGATAAGCCCCAATATCTAATACCAATTTGTAACATTTTTCTCCCATTTCCTTCATCTTCCTTTTCTCTATTTATTACCCCATCTTTAATAAGAATTTTGTAACCGTCCTGACTCTTCTCTCTCTTTCATTATTATTATTTATTTTGTATTTATTTTCTATAATGATGATGAACTCTTAAAGAATTAAAGTACCATTATGCATGAATACGTATAATCATGGGCTTAAAACTTTTAATTTAACAAGAAATTTAGTTACAAACTAGCCCAACAAGAATAAAAAATAAACATATTTAACCCAATTATTTATTTATTTTAAGTTACAATTACCAGGATAAAATTGGGTGTTCACAAATTGTAATTTTTATTTTAACATTCTCCTTAATTATTTGAGTTCTTGAAATGAAAAGAATAACAATTAGATATTATTATGTAATCAATCATTTTATATTTATTATTTTAATTTAGAAACGAAAACGATTTCTCTTTCCTAACTCCACCATATAAACATAGTGTATATGGTTTATGTATTTGGGCCTTTCAAATTGCTTGGGCCGATGCGGTAAGGATGATGCCAAGGTTGTTGGCAAAATTAGTTTTTCTTTGTGAAAAATAAGAAACTTATCTCTGGACAATAAATGTTTAGCAATTAGTTTTGTACATTCAATGGCATTGACAGAAGAATCGGAAATTTTACAACGATAAAGGATAATTCTACTATGTTTTATTTATTTGTACTTCCTGCCAAGTTCAAGGATAAAAATAAAATTGCGGTGTCAAATTGACAAGTAAAATCTGCTTCACACACAATGAGCCCAATAGAATTATGAAGCACCAAAGTGAAGACATGGAAGACACCTAAGGGTCTATAGTTAGAAACCTATTCGAATAGGATTCCCTTTTTCTTTATAA
Organism: Spatholobus suberectus; assembly: GCA_004329165.1. NCBI lineage: Eukaryota > Viridiplantae > Streptophyta > Magnoliopsida > Fabales > Fabaceae > Spatholobus > Spatholobus suberectus. Next base: position 54,255,416 of record CM014734.1, on the reverse strand, counting down.
ATCACAGCGAGTTGAAAACCAAACACTTCAAGGGGAGGCATGGAAAATATCTTTTCTTGGTTTTATTGGACTCCTATTCGAAGCCATCCAAAGGACTTGTTTATGGCATTTTTTTTTTTCCTTTGAGAATTAAAAAGACATGGAAGAAGCCATTTGCATCCGGCAACAGACGTGTCAGGGAGAATCAAATGGGCGGCCTTCTAATATTTTTCCATACTTTATCTTCAAATTAATTGCCCTAATAATTTGTATATTATTATATTATTTTTTGAATTATTATTATATTATACATATATCAAAATATTTTTATTGTATCAGTATATTTAATTTTTTAAACTATTAAAATTGAAAAATAGCATGCATAAGAAAAAGACAAACACTAACTATGTCTTAAAAACACTTGTTAAAGAATAAAAAATAGTATTGTTAAAATATTTTTCCCATAATTTTCAATGTGATTTTTAATAAAAACTTTTTATGTTTGGCCTTATTTTGTTTTTTTTTTTCTCGTTTCTTTACAAAAAAAATTATGTATTAATTCTTTAACAAAAGACTCTAAAAATGGTGTCTTATTTTTTTTTTTTTGTAAAATTTTAGACAAAAGAAATATACTTTCGTAGTCTAAGTTAAGAACAGTCTTCCAACTCAAAATATACTTATAAAGAACTTACGTTTACCTTGTCTTGAGGAAATTAATATGTGAACTCAAACTTATGACTATCATATGTAGAACCCTATTTCTTCACTCAACTAAGTTCTTAAAATATTTCTAGTGTTTAAATACTCGATTAAACATTAAAAAATTATATATACTAGTAGAAAGACAGAAACTGTTGTGTCTGACTGTCCGTATTTTTATTTTTTTTAAGTAAGACATTAAAGTTGATTGGATTGTGCATTTTTATTTTTTGCATAAGACTGACCCTTCTCATTCATTTTATTTTTTATTTTATTTAGCAATCAATGTTACGTATATACTCTTTTGCAACACTTAATCTATAACATAAATAAAAATGCTAGCAATTATTATTAAATAATCATTTTCATAACATTTATTTGACCAAATGTTGTCATGACCAATTTAATATCTACAAGTTCACTCACGTTATTGCTCACAATAAAGCAAGAGAGAAAGGGAGGAACTATATCAAAGAGAAAGGAAGGAATCGTATTAGATAGAGGGTGTGCTTTTATAGGGAGGAAATAGGATGAATACGAAGCTAAGTGGGACAGACAGAATGAAAATCTTTTGCATATAAATTAGAATAATTATTTTGATTGAATATTTTAAGAGTTATTTTTAATTGGAGCATTTTTAAAAAATTTTCTTTAACGAGAATATTTTTGGAATTTTTTCTTCATTTCTTATCTCTTTCAATATCTATCTTTTTCATCTTTATTTCTAAATTAAATTTTAATATTTTTTAAAAAATTATCAATAATTAAAAATAATCTTTTATTACAATATAAATTATTTATCATAAATCTAAAATATAATTTATATATTTAAAAATATTTACTTATTACAAATTTTAATTATAATATAATTTATATATTCAAAAGTATTTATTTATATTATAAATTTTAGCTATATAAAATAAACATTTATCCTATAGATTACACAGACTAAAAGTAGGCAAAAATAAAATCAGTTATAATGTGAAGTTAAAAGGTAAAATAGGAAAAAAAAAAATGTAAACACTAAAATGATGTACAACAATATTTCTTTCTACTTTATCCTGTTAGATTTTACGTCCGCACCAAATGTTACCATTTCTTATAGGTCTAATCCAACTCTATTCAATTTATGCACAGTCCTAAAGAATTGCTTTATTATTTAAACTTTCAATCTAGTGCTAACAAGTCTTAATAATCATCGAATAAAGATATTACTTTTAGGATGTATTTGATATAAGAGAAATTTTTTTATGTCCAAAAATCATGATTTTTAGGAATTATGAATCCCAAAAATCATGATTAGGGATGACAATTCTATCGGATCCTATGGGTACCAGTAACAAATATTCGCAATAAATAAGATAAATATCCATTCAATAAGGATGGGTTTGGGGGTGGATATTTACTTGTAAAATTCAATGGAGATGGGTGTGAGTATGGGTACTATGGTACCCACCCCACCTCGCCCCACCCCATACCCGCACCTCTAATATATATGTAATTATTTAATTAAAATTTCTCATATATATATATATATATATATATATATAGTAAGATGATCATTTTTATATGAGAGTGAGAGGAGTAAATTTGGGCCATATAACCATGTATGAATGGTCATAATTTAATATCATGTGACTTTTTAAAAATCTCACATGACTTGTGTGTTTTAATCTTGATCATTCATGGTAAGATCTAATGGTCTAGCTTTATTTCCACATTCTTACATAAAAAAGATCCTCTCACTAAATATGTTCCTTATATATATATGGTAAGATCTAATGGTCCAGCTTTATTTCCTCATTCTTACATAAAAAAAACCCTTTCACTAGATATGTTCCACACACACACACACACACACACACACACACATAGGGTCAGGATTCGTTGACAACATGTGTCAAAATTAGTCAAATTACACCTTCAATAACTTTTTGTAGAATGCAAATTTAACCAATTCAACCGTTAAATTATGTGATATTATCTTCATGATCATGTATATCAAATTTCATATAATTTGGACTTTTCTAGATATGTCATCTAACATTGAATATTTACATATATTTTAATTTTTTATTGTGCATTAACATAAAGTGATGCGATGAACTACTAAATAATTCTAGAATTATGTGAAATTTTGTACACTTAATCTAATTAATAAGAACACTAAATTTAACGGTTAGATTGATTAATTTTTCATTCTACAAAAAGTTATCAAAGGTGTAATTTGATTAACTTTGACACCTGGTATCAACGGATCCTGACTCATATATGTGTGTGTGTGTGTGTGTGTGTGTGTGTATTAAAATTCTCTTATGTCTATAAAGTACAATTCATTTATTATTAACTTTTTTTATTTTCTTTCTCCATTATAAATTTAAGTTGGCCTAGTAAGTGACGAATAAGTTAAGGCTATAATGGTAAAGGTAAGTCTAACCATATAATCTTGAGAGGCATACTGGTAAAGAGTTTTATAAGGGAATAAGCTAAGAAGGAAAGAGTTCTTGTATTTGAATGGCAAGTAGTAGCTAACAGGATTGTTCAGATGACATTTAGAAAATAATAAGGTTTAGATGGATTATACTAAATGTTAAGGAAGCCCGAGGGAGTACAATGTATTATTTGCATGCAACATTCAATTGCAAGATGCCACTTTCCTTTCCTAGGCAGTTTTTTATGTTAATAAATAATATTTTGCTTGAGGGTTAGAATTTGGAAAAGAATTTTACAGATACTGGAATTTTGTAATACTGAAATTTGTACATTTCTTATTAATATACTAGGTATTTTAGGTGCTTGTTTAACACACCTTGTTTGCTGTGTAGTAACAAAAAACGAAGCAAAAACCAAATCCAATAACAAAAAAAGTTTGTTGTAGCAATTGAAAATGAATAGCAATGGCCTAATTTTTAATTTTTATGTTGCTTCCATTGAAAATGAATATTTAATGCATTTTATTATTATTTTATAACAGTGGCCTAATTTTCATGTTGGTCTATTATAAGGACATGTGCTAGTGTGTTATGAATTTAAGGTTATGTTTGAATGATTTAAGGTTATGTTTAGATAAAATAAGAATGAATTTTCAATTTAGTTGTAGAAATTTTTTTAATTAATATTTTTTATTAATTTATTGACTTTATACTTAAGTAAAGTGCAGGTAGTGGATAAAGGTATGGATATATAGGTACCTAGAGAAAACGAGAATAAGGATTAAAGTTGTTACCCACGTGGGTATAGGGGTGGGTACATGTATTTTTTTCAAATGTAGATATGGGGATGGGTACTATAGTACCCTACCATCGCCATCCCTAATCATTATTTCTATGAATGACTAAAATTTGTTCAGTTGGTCATAAACATTTTTGAAAATATTTATATATGTTACTTGGAAATTAAAGATTTTTATGTTTAATTTTAATATAACTTTCCCAAAAATTTTAATTATTTATCACATTAAATAAGTTATTAAAGGTAATGTGATATTTTTATCGCAGTAAAAGCTTTCTCCCAACTCGAAAAAATTAGATTCCCATCTCCCCCATAGAAACAATTTTGTGAAAAACATAAGTAATATAGATTCCCAGGAAACAATGTTTCCTGGCAATGTTATTTTTTAAATAATAAACCAAATATGAAAAATAAACATTTCTAACTTCAGATTCCTGGAAAACTAAAAACTTCTCTTGTACTAAACATCCAACTCTCTTAAACTTTATCCCATTTATAAATAGACATCCTAAATTTTAATTTTATCATAATTGATCCTTAAACTTTATCTCATTTGTAAATAGACACGATGAACTTTAATTTTGTTCCAATTAATCCTTAAACTTTATCATTTTTGCAAATAGAAAACTTGAATCTTAATTTCATTCTAAAAATTCATCCATTTTACAAATAGTTCAATCTATCTTAAATGTCAATAATTCATTAATCTTTGTTTTTTTTTAGTTACAATTCCTTTTTCATATATTAAAAGATAATAAAAATATGAATCTTGGAAAAAAAATAGTAAAAAAATAATAAAAAAAGTCTTCATTTGTTTTTTTAAGTTCTAAATTTTATTATGTTTTAATGTTTAGAGAAAGTAATTTATAAAAATAAAACTAATAAATGATTGGGATTTAAAATAAATAAATAGTTGAGATTTCTTTTTTGCTAGTAGTTTAACCCCAATTTAATATAAGAGACTATTTACAAAAAGGATAAATTTTAAGGATTAATTGAGATAGAATTAAAACTAAGTTGTTTATGTACAAAAAGAGATAAAGTTTAAGGATCAATTGGACAAAATTAAAGTTTAAGGTATTTATTTGCAAAGAGAGTAAAGTTTAAGAATCAATTAGGATGAAACTAAAGTTTAGGGTGTCTATTTACAAAAAGGTAGTGTTTAGGGGGTTAAATACTCTTTTCCCTTACTTTCAAAAGTAAAATAACTTATTTGATATTTTTGAAAACATAAATTTCTTATTTTTATCACTTTTTTCACTCCTTTTAACTCTCAAATTATTAATTATATTTAAATTTTTACATTAATTTCTTAAATTTCACTTATTTGTGTTTTTTGACATGGAAGCGTATCAAATGAGAACACTTCTTATTGATATAAAAACTATAAATATAGACTATTAGATCATATTTAAATAGTCAAAACGAAAAGAAAAATGCACATGACAGTGGTCATGAAGTTAGTGACTAATTTTTAATATTGACCTTCCATATATGATTGTATGGCATGGATTCATATAGTTTTCATTTCTCACAATAAGAAGAGTTCTTACTTGATATGGCCCTTTTTAACATAAGTATGTTCATTTTTTATGTTAAACTATTTATTTTTCAAATATGAATTACTTTTTTAAATTAATTCTTGCTCATTTTTTATACTAAAATTTGATCTTTCCATTAGGAAATATTTGGAAAATATTGTAATTAGTTATCATTATCTATATTCAATTGTAGATTTAGGATGCTTTATTTCTGTATATAATTAAACAAAAGATTTGTTTCTATAATTAGGCTTATTTACATTTCCTAAAATTAGGCTGTTTTGCAATTGAGCTTTTATCTCACTCAATGGATTATAGACATGGATGCTTCTTATATCATATGACAAAATAATTGGAGCACTTGACTGATGTCCAAGACATGATTAAGTGTCTTAAGAGACTTCCTAATAGGAATCAAGTGATTAGGACAATTAATTAGGACATCCATCTTCTAAGGTTGTAGAGTTGGTCCTCAAGGTTGGTTCTAGTAGAAATAGTAATTTGTACAATAAAGCAAGTGATATTTGTCTTTTGCAAAACAAATGAGACAGTTTTCTTGTTAGTGAAAATAAAACATAAAAATGTGTTTCAGTTAATTCATTATGACTTATGGAATTTATATTGAACCCCATCTTTTTGTGGTGCAAGAATTTTTTATTTTTTTACTATTTGATGATTATTCTTAAGGTGTGTTGATCTATTTGTTAGTAGATAAAATGGAGGTTTCAACACATTTGTGCAATTTTATAGCTATGGTTGAGTGCCATTTAATAAACAAGTAAAACTTATGCTCAATGATAATGGTATAAAAATATGTGAGCATGGAGAATTATTTCTTGAGACATGGTATTGTGCATGAAACATCTTGTACAGGGACACTGCAACAAAATAGATGAGTAGAACTCGAGCATCGACACAAACTTAATATGTCTCAGGCTCTATGCTTTCAGGCAAATCTCCCTATCAAAATTGGGGGATGAATTTTGATGTCTGGATATTTAATTAAGCGCACCCCCTCACTTATATTGAATGGTAGAACATCGTATGACATATTATATGGTAAGCAACCTTTATTAGATCATTTATGTTTGTTTTGGTGTTTGTGTTATGTGCATAATCAACGTCACAAAGGAGATAAGTTTGCTAGTTGAAGTTGAAAATGTATTTTTATAGGTTATCCTTATCAAAAGAAAGGATGAAGTGTGTGTGACTTAAAATTGGGTGTTTTCTATCCATAAATAAGTTCTTGGCTATAGTTCATGAGAAAATCAATGATTGATATTTCAAGACATGCATGATTTATTATGTATATACATGTAATACTAACTGATCAACAATTAGGATTACTTACTTTACTTTCTAAAGTGATATGTTCACCTTAGAATAGCCAAATCCTATTTTTTAAGTTACACATTTATATAAATTAGAATGATATACTATATTTAGAAATATAAAATTATTTGAATATAAATCAATATCCATAGTTATTAATATATCTATTTGCAATTTTTTTTTGGGTAGAGGCTACAAGTATCCTTCACAGAAGACAATCTTACTTGAGCTGGGTAGGACTACTAGGAGTGGCAAAGCTCTCCCTCCGAGTATTTAATGTAGCTGCATATCTAGAACTTAAACTCGAGACCACAATTTATTTTTGTAAAATTAAAAATTAATAAAAAAATAGATTAAAAATATAATAATATAAAAAAAAATATTGTAAGCTTAATACTCATGCATGACACGGGTTATTACACTAATTATTATTATTTAAATGTAATGTACTTGATGAATAAAAATCACCTTTCCCCTATTTTTGTCCTAACCACTGTCCCCTCCCCCCAAATTAAAATTTGTCACATCACCTAAATATTCAATGTCACATTTAATGGATATTTAACGTCATTTGGGCACAGGCTGAGTATTTTCGAGTTTTAGCATTCGACGAGCATCATTTTCACCCATTGTTGGCAAAATCTACACTTTCTCCAATCACAGGTAGTTATAAAGTTCCTCGAAATTGCCAAATTGTCATTGTTTGGCTGAATGATTTGAGGAAGGGTTGTTGTTATTGGTGTGCTTTGGTCAGATAAAGGCTTTGGTGTTTAGGTTAGAGAGATCTAAGACCCAATTTGTTTGGGTGGTGAAGACACCGTCAACGAAGGAACAAGCAAAAAAAGGGTATGGGTTAGTTCTTAACATGTTTGCAGATTAGGTTTCAGTTAGGCATGGTAGTTGTGGGTTGGATTTCTCAAGTGGTGAAAGATGTTGTTGACAAAGGAATAGGTAGGGGAGGTTACGGATTGGTTTTTGATGGGTTTGTGAATCGTGTTTTCATTGGGGGCTTGGTGGTTATAGGCAATGGCAGAGCTTACCAATTATTTTGGGGGGCCAAAGTAGTAATTAGTAAGTAATATTCATATATTTAAAATTCAAAATTACATATAATTGTATTAATTTGTACTTATATATATATATATATATATATATATATATATATATATTATCATTGTCATTAATACAAAAGTAAGTACACAATGCAATACAACTATTAGTATCAAAAAAATAATCACATCCACTTAAAATACTACTCTTTATTCTTTCAAATTCTTGAACTCATCAATAATTGAATCAAAACTAAAGTTTTTAGCAATTTTTTTTTCAATGTAAATGACCATATTGTCTACAAGAAATTCATCTTCCATCTATTATGCAATCTAGTTTTGATGATCTTCATTGCTAAAAATGATCTTTTTATAGTAGCTATAGAAACTGGAAAAGTTAAGACAAGACAAATTAATCGATCAATCAAATAAAATATATTTGACTTCCTTGTTCTTGCCAAAGATTGACACAATTCAAGCATGGTGGAAAAGTTCTTCAAATCTAGATGGTTAGGAGCATCAACAATAAATTGTTAAATTTTAAATTTCAAACTAATCTTATCTTGTTCACTAAAATCTAATGGATAAAATTTGTTCACAAAGTGCACATATCATCAACGTCTAAAGCTCTACAAGCATCCTTAGGAACTAAAGCAGAGCTTAAAGTTAAAAGTTCCATTGTTTGCTCACTAAACTTGTCATCCAATCCTTGCAACTACTTATCCACTATAATTAAAAATATATTCGCTTTAAAATGATGTTCTATTGTGATATGATGTTTTTGATGTTGAGAGCGCCCATGACGTGCTACATAGGTAGCACTAAAATCAGGAATATTAATGTCATGTTGCTCACAAAACACCATCAAATCCTTCAACAAATCTTGCCAACCATCATCTCTTAACTTTTGAATCAACATTCTAGTAGAATAGACTAGTTGCAGAGCATTAAGTATATCTTGAGATTGTTGTTGCAAAGCTCGACAAAGATAATCAATAATTTCGATAATCTCTTTCATTATATGTAAAATCAGTATGAACTCAAATGAAGACAACATAGTATAACACTAGTGTAAAAAACACATACGACATCGGCTTTTTACATCAGTTCAATTAGAATTGATGTAAAAAAATCAATGGCATTTTTATAAATATAAGCAAATTTTTACATGGTTATCCACTTTACCGATGTAAAATGACTTTTGAGGTGTTTAAAACCCTCATCGCCTCTGCAATAGGGAACGACAAAGGTTTCGACAAAAGCTCCTCTCCCCACTCCCTCCATGCCTGTGCCATCACCCGTCACCACTGTTGTCAACACTAACTCCATCACAGTCGTCACCACCGTCTGCAACAGTGTCGTGGAGTCCATGAAGAACGTCATGGACGTCATCAACTCTAAAGCTGACGTCACTATCGTCGGTGTCCCCTTCTCCATCCTCGTTGACAACCCCAACCTGCGTGCTGTGAAGATATGGCCATCGATAGCGCCGTCGACCTTCATGATCGTGCACGCTCCACTACTGTAGATATCAACCCTAACTACCATGGATGCCACCACCAAAACTCGTCGCCGCCGTCTCCATTGCCGCTGCGCCTAAGGTAAGTCATTTTTTTCAACCCTGTGATTATTGCTCTGTTGTGTAAAAATCATTTTGGATTTGACCTAAACTTGTGGGTTTTATGATTGGTTGGAATAGTTTGTGATTTTTTTTCTTTGTATTGGTTCCTGTTGATCATGGTATGTAAATAATTCATCTAAGGATATTTATTTGATCTATATGACAACTGTTGAAGATTGTGATTGTGATGTATTTACATAATTGGCCACATAGAGCTTAATTGGGCCTTGTGTGATGTTCTTAGTTATTGATTGGATTGTAAGATAGTTTTACATGTGTTATATATTGTATTGATTGAATAGATGTAAAATATGGAAAAGTATTAGAAAACAGAAGAAATGTTGTCAAAATTTCCATAGAATAAGAATGGTTATATAAAGCTTAGTTGGGCCTCTTATGATTTTTTCATATTTGTTAATTTCAATTGTATTACTTTTGGTGATGTCAAATATGCGTCCTGCAACCAATATAAATTTGTCCATATTAATTAAACAAGGAAGCATTTTTTTTTCTTGTTTTTTCTTTTTGGGAATTCAAAGTCCTTGCACGTTACGCGTCTTGAAAACAATATGAGTTTAGTGATGCATTCCAAACAAGAAAGCACTTTTCTTATTTTTTCCTTTTTCAAACACAAAATTGTTTTTTTTTCCTTTCAAGTGATTGACAAAAAATGTGGACTCACTAGTCCACTCTTTCCTCTCTTATAGTTAGGATTGAAAAAACAATAGTCAACAGACCAGTAGTATAGGCCTTTCTATTTTCAAGATCATTACCAAAACATCTAATTTTAATAGAAACAATAAATAGTTCAATAATTGACAACTTTCCCTTTTTAACCAATTTTTTTAATGTTTTGTTTTAACCTTGGAGGTAAAAATAGTTGGTGGGTCATAAGATCCTCTATCCTTTTCTCCATCATTGCTGTCACATCTTCATGAGTTTGAGGAAGCCCAACTCATGATGACTAAATGACACATTGTAAAATTGTTGAAACATGACACAATTGGAAATTTATCACGTCAAACCTTATACAACACATTTGCTACTTTGCGCTTAGCAATCACTCTTTCAAGCTTTTCAATTCGGCCTTTAAGATCATAGGATATTACACCTTCTTTCAAATACAACCATCATATATGTTTCCTTCCTTACTTAGTTTTGATTTACTTCCACTAAGTTTATCAAGGTTAGCTCATGGTAGGCTGAATGACACACTGTGAGAGCAATCAAATCCAAGTAAGGAAGCCTTGCCAGGATTTGATACTTTTGATGTAAAAGAACTAATTGAGAACCTTGAAAGAGTTCTTGCTCAATACACTTTGTTTTGTAAATTTCTCTTACTCTATAGCTTTTTAATTTTTTACTTTTTTCTATATTGTTTGCAAAATATACTAATAATGTCTTCCTATTTTATTTGGCATTTGCATAGGAAAGTTTTTGTGGTGATATTAGTCTAAATCAAATGGGTCAAACATTCTATTTATCCCATTTGCTTCAAACCAATATTGCCACCAAGACTTGTCTCCGCAATGCCCTGCAATATAGGAAGACATTATTAGTAGATCTTGCAACCAATATAGAAAAGTAAAATTTTGAAGAAGTTATAGCTATAAGATGAACTTTCATAACAGAGTCTAGTAAGCAATCACTCTTTCAAGGTTCTCTATTCAGCCTTATACATAAAAAATATCAAGTCATGACAAGATTTCCTTACTTGGATTTGATTGCTTTCACTATGGGTCATTTAGCTCATCATGAGCTGGCATTCATCAAGTTGGTGGAAGAAATCAAATCCAAGTAAGGAAGAAGACATATGTGACAGTTGTGTTAGAAGAGAGTGTAGTATCCTGTGATCTTAAAAACTGGATTGAAAGCTGGAAAGAGAGATTGCTAAGCGCAAAGTAACAAAATGTGTCGAATAAGGTTTAAACTGATAAATTCCTACAATAGTGTCATGTTTCAACAATTTTATCATGTGCCATTTAACCATCATGAGTTGGCCTTCTAAGGCCTCATAAAGACGCGACTGTAATGGTGGAAAAGAGGGTGGAGGATCTTGTTACCCATCACCTAGTTTTACATCCAAGTTTAAAACAAAATAAAGAGAGAATTTTGTTGAAAAGGAGAAGTTGTCAATTGTTGAACTATTTAGTGCATCTACTTAAATTAAATATTTTGGTAATAAATAATTTGAAAATGAAAAGACTTATACTACTAATCCTTTAACTGTTATTTTTTCCAATCCTAACATCTCACAACTTATCATTCTCCGTTGCTCACTCCACTTTATTGTTTTAACTAACACTTTATCCTCTTATATGAACCTGCATATATTCAACAATCTACATCTATCCTTCGACTCCGACTTGGATTACATCCGCACATATGTATTTAGGTAGTATAATTGTATTTTAGGTAGTTTGGAATTGTATTTTCTTATTAGTGGTAGATGAAATTTATATGTTTGTTTAGGAGGTAGTTTATAATTAGTTGTAGATGAAATTTATATATCTTTAGAATAAATTTAGGGACTTTATAATTGTTTAAATTATGTTTAAGAGATACGTTATAATTGGTTGTAGATGAAATTTATATTTTTAGAATGGGTTTGGGGATTTTACAATTGTTTGAATTATGTTTAAAAGGTACCTTATAATTATGTTTTAATGTATTTCAAATTTAGCATACTTGCACATGATTGTATTGCACACTGCTTGCCTAGGTGCGTTTTTATTTTACAGGTGTTGTGAACTTATAAAACAGACAAAATATTAAAGAAAATATGACTTTCTATATCGGTTATGGCCTTAACCAATATAGAAAGTCACTTTCTATATCAGTTAATGCCACAACCGATGTAAAAAGTCACCTTATACGTATAGAAATCAACTTTTACATTGGTTAAAGGTTGAACCAATGTAGAAAATCTCACCTTTCTACATTGGTTCAATGTGGAACCGATGTAGAAAGTATTTTTTATATTAGTTCACAATCCGATGTAAAAATAACCCCACTTTTTACATCGGCGAGATCTTCATCGGTTTGTCAACCAATGTAGAATCCCTGAAAATAACCAATGATAAAAGCTCATTTTGCAATAGTGTAAATAGCATCAGCACCCTCCATCTGAGAATAAGTTGATCCACCAATTATAATTTGTTGGAGAACCAAACAAGTTGCATTATACATTTTCATCATACTACAAATAGAATGAAAATGGGAGCTCTAACGAGTATCTCTAACTTGTTTTAAAATGTCGATTTGATTTTTTGCCTTTATTAGTTTCAAGTTCACCAATTTCCAACAATTGAGCTAATTCATCTAATTTAGCAGCTTGTAACTCATCATGACATTTACTAGAGCAACACACAACACTCACAATGAAAGCCAAATTTGAAAAAAAAATGATGAACTAGAATAACTTCTCTTGAAACAGCAACCAAAACAAGTTGTAATCTATGAACAAAGCAATGCACATAATAATCATAAGGATTGTCATTAAGAAATAATGCTTGTAATACATTCCATTCCCCTTTCATATTACTATCACCATTATACCCTTGACCACGCATATTAGAAACATCAAGATCATGCCTAGAAAGAACAACACATAATTCTCTTTTAAGAGTGGCAGTTGTAGTGTCCTTAACATCACAAGATAAAAAAAAAATTGTTCTTTTATTTGACCAATTTTGTCTACAAACCTCAAAATAATAGCCATTTGCTCTCTTTTTGATTCATCATGTATTTCATCAACAATTATGCAAAATTTAGAATCCTCAATTTCTTCATGAATGTGACTTCTCACTATTCTAGAAAAAATATGCAAGATTTCTTTTTGAATTTGATGAGAAGTATATTTTGAATTATATGGAGCATTAACACAGCTTGTGCCACTTTGTCATTGTATGATGCTAAAAGTTTAATCATCTCAAGAAAGTCACCTTTATTTTTTGACTCGAGTGCTTCATCAAGGCCTCTAAAAGCACAAGCTTGAAATGTTAGCTAACAAATTGTATCAATAGAAGTCTTGAGATGTAAACAATTCTTGCAAATTTGAACAGAACTTTGCACATTAATAATGTTCTTGTTGTGCTTAAATTGATTCAACAAATCTTGACAAGCTTTCACTGCATTATTATATGGTGAGCAAGGGTTATCTCCAATATGGTTGAGAAATGCACAATGCATTAACCTTTTTTCATGTTCTAAATCCTTGTCTAATAAACACATTTGACCCGGGATGACCACTTGGCTTTTTGCTAAAGAGATAGCATATGGAAAATAATAAGCTACATCAATAGTTGGAGAATACTCTAGCCAAGAAGGAAACATGTTAAACCAAGTGGATTTGAATTGTATTGGATGTTTCTCTCCAGAAAGAAGATAGTTTTCAAGTTGTATTTGATATGGACCGTATTTTAGATAAGCTATTTGAATTTCATCTCTTTGATTCACTGGGTATTCCCATATCTAAGGGCGTTTTCCTGGATCATATTCCAAAGAATTAGCATCAAACTCATTAGTTGTAACTTTTTGAATCTTGGAAGAGAGCTCCTCCACTTAAATACTTGGATAATTAGAATTTCGCCTTTGAGGAGGTGAAGATGTTGAAGTCATATTACTTTCATTATCATCTAGTGCTTTCCTCTTGAAAAATGCATCTATTTTTTTTTTATCAATATGAAATAATAAGAAAGTAATGAAAAGATCAATACATATATTAAACTAATCTAATAGATAAAAAGTATTTCAACTAATTAACATAAGAGACAATAAAAAAATCTACATTATTAACAAGATTATGACTCAACTTGTCAATCTAGTGAATACCAAAACATAGATTCCTCTCATTTTCTTACAAAAGCATTTTAGTTGATATTTTAAAGCTCACATAATTTCCCTGCACTAGATATTCTTTCTCGCAAAACATTGTTAGTTTCAAGTTTATGGATTTTTGACCCCAAACTAACAAATTGAATCGAGCATAAACTCACAAACATAAATTTACAAAACATAACAAAGTATATATTTTTATTCTAGATAAACATAATCGTAGTTTAAAAGACTATAATAAAATTACTAAATACTATATCATTTAGTATAGTGTCACGTTAAAAGTAACAAAATTTTTCAAAGAGATTTAACTATTTAAGAGAAGAAAATTTTGTTATGTCTAAAGGTTGCACAACACAGCAACACTCCTTACTTTCCCTTTTTTCTTCTTTGTAGCAGCAACATTTAGCTATCCAACTATTCGAGCACTTATTTCTACATTCTTCCTTTTTTTCTTCGTAGCGGTGGTCACACAAAATAACTCACAACACTTTCACTTTGCAATTAGCAAATAGCAGGCAATGAAACTTTTGTTTTCCCTTTAGCATATAGTAGCTTCTAGGGTAAGTTGGTTTCTTGAGAAACCTATGTTACTTTTTTTTTTTTAAATAATATTATATTTAAAATGTATTTATATATTAATATAATATAATATAATATAATATAAAAAGTTCTGTTACTTTCACATATATGACATAAGTTCATTTTTCACTTTTGCAAGTCAACTACATCTTAAAAAATTTTGCTCAGGTTTCAAGCCAATCACATGTTAATATATTTATATGTATGTGTGTGTGTGTGTGTATGTGTGTATTAGGAAAAAAATTTGGGGGGCCATGGCTTTCCCTGCCCTTGAAATGCTTTGCACTAGTTATGGGTTAGTTTTGTTAGCGACACTAGGTCATCAAGTTATCGTGGGTTTCTGTGTTACTATGATTGTAACTTAGTGATGGAAGCTACAGTGATTGGGGTTGTGATTTTGGGGTGGCCCATGGAGGATGAAAGGTTTATTGATGGAGGATAGACGGGTTGTGGTGAGGGTGTGAAATGGGGTAGATTCTTGTTGCAAAAGATTTGTTAAACT
The DNA here is from genome assembly GCA_004329165.1 of Spatholobus suberectus. Classification (NCBI taxonomy): domain Eukaryota; kingdom Viridiplantae; phylum Streptophyta; class Magnoliopsida; order Fabales; family Fabaceae; genus Spatholobus; species Spatholobus suberectus. The sequence continues at coordinate 54,240,044 of CM014734.1, read as the reverse complement.
AATGGAAACGTGATGTAGAATATTTGGGACAAGGGATTGTGACCTGAGTTCTGCTAGGATGAAAATCTAAACCACTATATAGACCTCAACACACACAAAGGCATTCCAGGTACATTAACCTTTTTTTTTATGCATTTATTTTCTTATTCTTGTATTCTATATTTTGCTTTGAAACTAACTTGGGTTAAAATGTTTTTGCAAATATGTCATCCCCATCTTTGACCAATGAATTATCATTGTTGACCAACATAGAACTTGTTTGGGTGTGGTACAAATGATTGATGGGGGCAGGGGTGCCAACCTTGTTGGGATGTCTGTCTCCATTGTGATGCATTTGCATGCCTTCTTTTTTTAAAAAAATAAATTAATTCAATTTCTCACCTTTCCTTATTTTCTCACATGGCTTATTTATGGATCACATGCTTATACTACACTTGATAATAAATATGCATGATTACAACTTAGCATACGACCTAATTAAACCTAAGTTCATAATTAGTGATATATTTATATGTTTTCTTTAAAAATCATACAACCTTTAATTAAATAAATTTATAAAATTTGGGGATGTTACACATTAAACCAATTTAGGAAATTAAATACAAAAATTAATAAGAAATCTCACATAAATGATAGAAATTTAGTAAAGTGTTGTAAATATTAGAAATTTAGATAGGAATTATATTTCATGTAAATATTTACAAAAAATTATGAAAATTGGAAGAAAATAAGGATCGTGCCTTTATCATCCAACAATAGTCTCATCGCCTAGTACATTTCAATATTTTTATTTAAATTTTATAACATATTTTTTTAATTTTAATCTTATGTCACTTAATATAATCCATTTACATCTAAATTTTTTTTATACCTTTTGTCACTGGTATTTCCTCTAGCAATTCACATTTTCTTTCATATTTATCTTAAATTATCTTTTTATTTTCTTTATTGTCTAATTGACTTTCTTTTTGTTCATTCACTAGGGTTAATCTAATTGGTTTAGCCACTTGGTTCTTTTGGCTACTAACTCGTGAACGCATGAGGCTTAACTAGTAAGCCTTTTAGTTTAGATTCAAGGTTGATGTCTCATTTTGTATAAGCTATATTTAGACTAACGAAATTAAGTTGACTTCAAATCTTTTGAACTATATTTTGAGTATTGTGGGTTACTAACAATTAAACTACTTTGCTAGTGACAATTAAACTCTTGCTACTTGTTGAAATGGATTGTTGAATCCTCTCCTTTACTAGCTATCTTCCATTTCTCATTTAATGATATTGTGATGATTATGATAGTGAGTTATCATTTATATATAATTTTTTCTTAAGAAAAAGAAGTACAAATGAACGAAATAATAGATTTAATATTACGAAACCAAAAACATAATTGTTGTTTATATATTGAAAATAAAAAAGAAAAATACCAATTTGTGCACAAATATATATATATATATATATATATATATATATATATATATATATATATATATATATATATATATATAATGAATTATGTGCATTTGCACCAATTTTCTAATTTAACCATCGATAAATAATTTGTGATTTAGCAACTACCTATATGCTGATAAAATTTGTTTAGTGGCAATTTGATCTGCAAATGCTAGCATGAATATGAATATTTTAAATACCCCCTGGGCGACCCATGAACTGCCAACATGTAGTCTCTTAATAGTGGTACAATATATAATTGATATCATGTCATTGCTTAGTGGCAGTTCCATAACCGACATAATGTTATCACTTAGTGGCAGTCCTTTAATCGACAACATGTCATTACTTAGTGTCGGTTTACTGATCGCCAGAATGCTATCACTTAGTGGTGGTCCTATAACCGACAACATTTCTTTGCTTAGTGGTGGTTCTGTAACTGCTAGAATGTTATTACCTAGTGGCAATCCTATAACCACCAACATTTTGTTGTTGACCTCCCGGCGGTTATTTTGGCAGTCACTAAAAAACGACATTATATGGATTAGTGGTGGCATTGTTACTGTCATTTTGAGAACTACCGGTAGTTAGTTTAGTGGTGGTTTAATCTGACGAGATACATTAAAATAACTACCACTAAAAGTCAATTTTGTTGTAGTGCCTCCACCATCCAACGACAGTCTCATTGCCCAGTATCATTTCAATATTTTTTATTTAAATTTTATAACATATAATTTTTTTTTTCAATTTTAATCTTATGTCACTTATTTTCACCATGATAATCCTTTTACATCTAAAAATATTTCATCTTGATAATTATTTTTTATCGTTTAGTTCACGACAACAAATTAATAAATAATAAATCAAAATATTTTTATTTAAATCATATTAAATTCTAATCATTTTAATTTATACTCAAAACACATCACACTCAAATTATAAATCTCATATAAATAAAGTAAAAAATCAATTGATAAAGTAAAAATAAATTAAATTCTAATCATTTGAATTCATATTATGACCATCTAAATCTTCAAAAAAATACTTTAAAGAGAATCCAAATTTCATTAATGCAGTACTGCATTGAGTCTTATATTAAAGTGTCATTTGGAGAGGTATCCTTCTAATATATCATCTTACAAAACTCGAGACAAACTTTTATAGAAGTTTCTATCTAGTATATTGTGTTGTAAAGCTTAAGACAATTTTCTAACAGAGTTTAATTATGATAGATTGTCTTTTGAAACTTTCTTTGTCTCAATTGATTCTTTCCCCAAGATCATTGTTCCTAACCTTTCTCAATCATTACATGTCATTTGAGGAGTATAATCCCTCAACTTGTTCCAAATCAACTTGAGACTGGTTAAGAATGGACATATTAATAATTGACAATGACTAAAGGTCATCAAATCTTTCTTGAGTTAAACCTAATACACATTCCATAATGCTGAGGGCATGCCTAAGGGGTGAGAGATTTTGTAAGTAACATTTTGGATTGATTGTTTTATTTTTCTAATAAGTTGTTTTGTAGTTGGCACATTGGGTCATATATATATACATAATGGGGCAATTTGAATCAATCCTAACCCGATAGTTATGAATTACTTATATTCTATTAATAGATTAATTAATAGAAATATTATATTAATGTTAAAAGATTAAGAAGATAAAACAAAATCTAAAATCCTGTATTTATCTGAGAAGAGTCTTTGCTATTAAATTTTTATTTGACTACTAGGAGATCAACAATTCCATGGGCTTGAGCATTTGCTGCTGACATGAAAATGTCTCTTTCCATGTCTTCGGATACAACCCATTAAATTTTGCTGGATCTTTATATATAAACACTTGTAACAGTTTTATATAATTTTATTAGATCTTTCACCTCTAAGATAAATTCTTACGTTTGTGCCTTATAAAAAGAACTAGTAGGTTAGTGGATTGTTACCTTGATTATAAAACCTAATAAGTGTTTCCCTTATCTTGATAAAGATTTTCTCCTATATTCATAAAGATTTTCTTTATTCTCCAAAGCAAATTTGTAGGGATTAATACAAATAAGTAAATAAGTGAGAAAAGATAAGATTCAATAACTATACAAGTATTTTATACGTATTGATGCATATAGGTTTTCCATGTGTATAATTTATCATTTTCCTTTTATGGATAGAGCATTTCTTCTATGATTTTTTTTATCCTTTTATGGATTTATTTTTTCTTCTATCAAAAAAAAAAAAAAAAAGCACAAAATCTACTAGACGCAACTTAAAATGGAGCATGAAGATCATACCCCCTTTTTTTTTTTGAAGTTTTTTAGTAAATGATGTTAGAGTTAGAGTTGATCTTTTTTCTTAAAAAAATAAAATTTGAAAACCTAGACATCACAATATAATTGTTGTGGATCCATGCTTGAAGAAACTACTAATCACCATGGGTAAGAGATGTTAACATAAGCAAAACCAAACTTATTCTTCACGCTCAACACAATTCTCATAGCTCAATTTCAAGAATTGTAATAATCCCCAAATAACAATTGACAAATAAGACCAAGACCTGGATTGATAGAATGGTGAAGAAAAAATGGACTGGGAACATCCTCAATTATGACGACGAGAACAAAGGAGAAAAAGAGGAATGTACATAAAGGAGAGGCAATTTGTAGAGACTAGTTATTCTTTTGATACAATATTAATATTTACAGTTGGATAAATGATTTTTTTTTATCATTAAGTTAATTGAAACATATATGGAAGCATCTAGTGTAGCATATGAGATAAACTAATCTTCTATATAAGAACAAAGATGTTCCAATGGAAAAAGATGATCCAATGGAAGCAAATTACATAAAAATTGATGACTAAACTGACTAAATATACTAACTCAACACTATAATATCATTCTTTGTATTTTTTTTAATATATTGTTTTTATCCTGGTAAGAATATGAGGTTAAACATTGAAAGACTTTGGAAAAGCTACCCCAGCCCAATATATACAAAAAATAGACAAGACAAATTTTGTCTTACATTAAAATGTATGAATATCACCATACATATTCAAGTAGAATGATTCCATGACATCATACCATATTTGAGAACTTTGAACAAAATTTTGCATTTGGTAACCCATTTTTTAACCTTTGAAATATAAAATAATAGGAAATGATATAAACAAGCGAATTATTATAGATGAACAAGTGCTCAAGATAATAAGGTGGATGCAAATAAATAGTTATCATGCATTGTCAAATAGTATTATCTACTAAAGGATTACTTGCAATTTACATGGAATAAAGAGAAGAACTAGTGAAGTCACTCGATATTGTTTGATCCTCTATTATGGTTTCATGTGGATATAGAGTAGGCTTGGGAGGTAATTCCAGGCTATCAATGTCTCTTTCAAGCATTTCCACTACTTTGTTCATCGAGGGGCGATCATTTGGTTTCAATTGTATACACCAAAGTGCAACTATGATCATCTTCTTTGCTATTTTCTTTTCCTCCTCTGTGATATCTTCTATTTCTATATCATTCTCTTCTCTAAGATGATTATAAATCCAAAAGGGAAAGTAAAGTTGGCTTGAACGCTCAGCATGAGGATTTAGATTTTTTCTCTTATTTGCCATCTCCATCAAAAGCATTCCAAAGCTATAAACATCAGCCTTATGAGATATTCCCCCAATATTTTTATAAAACAATTCTGGAGCCATATACCCAATTGTTCCTCTTGCTGCTGTCATTGTGATAATGCTATTATCTATTGGATATAGCTTTGCCAATCCAAAGTCAGAGACCTTTGGAGTGAAATTTTCATCCAGTAGGATGTTGTGAGGCTTGATATCAAAATGCAAAATCTTCATCTCACAACCATGGTGGAGATAAGCAATCCCACGAGCCACTCCAATTGATATATTATATATTTTGTCATAACTTAAATTTATACTTCCATCTTTGGAAAAAATAAATTTATCAAGAGATCCATTGGGCATGAATTCATAAACAAGAGCACGTTTTGACCCCTCAACACAAAATCCAATTAATTGTACAACATTCTGATGATGTATTCTTCCAATGGTTGCAACTTCACTAATAAAGTCTTGTCCATTTCCTTTTGATTTACCTAACATTTTTATTGCCACATAAGGCCCGCTTCGTAACTTTGCCTTGAACACAGAGCCATATCCTCCTTCACCCAACTTGTTTTTGAAACCTCCACCCATCTTCTTAATTTCCTTGTATGAATATCTAATAGGCATCAAGCTATTTTGTTCTAGATAATTTTCAATATTTTCATACATTGACAAATGTCGTTTCTGCCATTTGTACATCAAAAGTGCAATAAATAATGTCGCCCCAAACAAAAATCTGCCTACCCAGAAGGATGGTAGAACGTAATGTCCTATGGTTAATCCTAATTTGTAGTCGTTGTCACCTTCAAATCTTTGGTTTCTTCCTTTTATTATTTCAAGCAGTCCTGTGAGTTAATATCACAAAAATAACCATGTTACAATAATGAATGAAAAAGAAAAGGATATACATGTGCAACAACCTATAGGAATAATTTGTTAATACTCGAAGGTTGTTCTAGATGGTAGAGAATGGGAAAAATAATGTGAAGAATGGGAAAAAGAGGGTAAGAGGAGTTCTAAATGGTGGCATGGGTAGACATAAATTCTTTAGAAGAAGAGCAATTCCAACCAAACTGGTTCTCAGAAATAATTTATAGAAGGGTAAAGTGAGAGGAAAGACACATATTTTTGGTAGGATCCATGGATGGAGGATGGACTATTAAGGGACAAATTAGAAGATTGTTTATCGTAGCTGTAGACAAGTGTGCAAAGATGGTTGACCTGGGGAAGTGGCAGGAAGTTTCTTGGAGATGGAATTGGGCACGGAAAAGGCCTTTGTTTCAGTGGGAACAAGAATTATTATTAAATATGGAGGTTAAAGTGAGCAGCATATCTTTGGTAGAAGGGAAGGATGATAACTGGAAATAGAAGGCAGATAAATCTCGACAATACACTGTTAAATCTGCTTATCAAATAATTATGGCCAGGTGCAGGATAATTCTAGAGGACTTTTTTAAAAAAAATATGTGGGTGAAAAGTGACCCTTCAAAGGTACAAACTTTTGCTTGGAAATTAGCTTTAGACAGAATACTAACTCTTCAAAATTTAGCCTACAGAAATGTTATTGAGAATAATGATGTGTTCTGTAAGGGTTCTCGTAAAGAAGTTGAGAGCACAAAACATTTGTTTTTTAATTGTATAGTTTCCTCTTCTGTGTGGAAGGAAGTTTTAAGGTGGCGGGGAATTAGTTTAGCTCTACATAATGATGCTCAGGAAAATTTCTTACAATTCATTAGACTAGTGGACTGCAATGTGTAAGAGAAAAAGATTTCGGTGACTGTATAGTTTGCAGGGTTTGGGCAATATGGTTGGCTCCGAATGCCTTGATTTTTTCCTCAAGCAAGAGAGACATTGAGCAAATAGTGGAAGGAATTAAAATGTTTTCTTAGCAGTGGAGTAATGTTAAAAAGGAGTCTGAATTACCCTCTGATTAACTGAATACTAAATCCAAATAAGTGTCTTGGTAGAAGGTGAAATTAATAAGGGGGAAGACGGAGGTACTGCTAAAGGTGGAATGGGTGGTGTTTTCAAGTGGCAAAGTGGTATGGTATGTGTGGCGAACGAGGCAGACATAGTGGCGGGGGAAATTGGTCGGGAGTGGGGTGGTGGGTGTGAGGGGCCACGTGGTTTCGTTTGTCGGTCTAGATGAGCAAGGCAAGAGATTGTTTGATGGGCACATGGCATTTACGGAGCAGGTGTTGGAGGTCATATGCGAGCATGTGTTGGGCTTGGTGGAGTATACACGCATTGAGGGAGTTGTGCATAGGTCAAAGGGAAGCTAAAGAGGGATGCTATATCTAGACAGTGAAACGTGGGGGTAATATTGTGCAGGATTTTCATCAAAACGCAGGTTGGGCATGTGGACAAATAAGGTCGGTCCTAGCCTCTGAAAATCAGTGCTGTCCGAAAAAACAAACAGAATTGGAAGAACACTTAACAAATGAATGTTATCACAAGTACATTTATGAGTATCAATTGGGGACTTGTTAATCTTTGGGCAATTAGCAAACTTGTGAGGGTGTCAATAGTTTAAATACATGGGATGCAATAGCTTCACATGGGTGGGTGTCTTGTTGGTGGGGTTTCCTCGGGGAGGGGGATAAAAGGGTGCAACCTACACTTTTGGGTTCTGTTGAACGGGCAAGGGCATCAAATGTTTCTTGGGTGGGGATGCTGTGTAACAAGAAGTCAGTATATTCTGTATTTTCTTTCCCGATCTTTGGCACTCTTTTTTTTTTTTTGGGTGAATGGAAGGGAGCCAAAGCCCCCAATCTTTGGCACTTCTTGTGCAATGTTGGGACTTCATTTAATAAACTGTTTTTTTGCTGTTAAAAAGAAAATAAAACATTCGAAGGTTGTTATTGGATGAGGCAAAATGGTAGAGACCATCACATAATGAAAAGTCAAATAATACGGCCAATTTATTATAACAAATATTCTAGTAAAATATTCGATCTGCATGGTTATTATTCGTAGAATATATATAGAAGTAGAGGAACTCACCTATCCAGACAGCATAAATATTATCTGCAAGAAAAGTTTACTTGAGTGAATAAATAGTGTGTAATAAAGAATCGTTTGATTATAATGTTAACATGAGATGCAACAAGTAAGATATTTGTTAAAATAAAACATCAATTTGGTTTCAAAAATTGATACTATCCATCAATTTTAGTGTGTAACATTATAAGAAGTGATTTTTTTTTTTTTCTAACTCCATCAAATATCAATCAATTTGGTTGTTGATGTTGGTACAAATCAGTCAATTTCGTTTCTAACATCAGCGTGCATCTTGGACCAAATTGATCAATTGTTGTGAAAATTAAAAGCTAAATTTATTTATTTGTTCTGCTATATAAAAGGTCAAAATAAATAGTTATGCCAATTTTAAAGATCAATTTGATATTCTACTTATACTTGTTTATGTTATATTTTACTATGAAATCATTGTTTAAAACTGTTACATATGCAAGCAAATGGTTCTATTCCTCGATATTTAATGAATACATTTGCACATACATATACATATATTTAAGGACTTAGATGAATTAATATTAACCATTTACATGTGTGTATCAAGTTTTTATTACATGATTAATGAAGTAGAAATCACATATTATGTAAAAGTATATAATTGAATATGATCGTTATGAAACATCAAAATTATTTTTTGTTATTATGTATATAATTAAAGAATAGGTAAATTAAGATGATAAAATTCTTACCTCTTGCATATAATTGCAGTTGGTACCATATCCCTGTATGATCTGAAAGTGAAAGAAAATATCATTTTCAGAATTCCTTTATTGATCACAACAACGAGACAAAGAAGACTATTTGCATAATGCCATAAAGGTTACAGCCAATTAACAAGTTTAAAAACTTTTTCTTCTTTATTTAAAACTAATAAGCGTTTTATTTAATGCATGGGTTTTTATAAATACAGGTAAAATATAAAAACTAATAAACTAAATTATTGTTTAAAAAATTGATTTAATTAATAGAATGATGTTTTATCAATAATAAGAAATATAAATTAAACGATAAATATAGACACTTGAAACTTTGTTTTGAAATATCTCAAAAAGTAGTTTAATAGATGAAAGATATATTGTTTTACTGATGACTTGTAAATATATTTATAGTATTAATTGAAGAAATTTAAGCATTAACTAAAGAAATTAAAATAGATAAGTTTTATTTAATTAAGTCATTAATTAAAGTAAAATATTAATTTAATTTAACATGAAAATTCTTGCAAAATTAGAAAGACACTTGTTTACATAAAAATGAGAGTGTACAAAGATTATTGTTATAAAGTGGAAGGATTCAAGTTTAATACATATGGGCTGGATCCTTGGATGTTCCAAACGAGTGAAATGACAATGATTAAAGCAAGGAACAGTAATAATTGATATACTCTTGACAAATATTTTAAATTTTGCAAATGATCATAAGTAATTCATAAATATGAAAGAAATTACTTGATAATTTTTGCTTCCTTTACCACATATACGCCAAAAGACTCCCAGGAATCTGTGGCACTGGGCCGAGCATTGAAGCTGCTGCCCGGAAATGTCCCAATTGCAGGAGCTATCCATTGAATTTCCACAACGATCATCACAAGCGAGATGCATCCACGAAATCTCAAATCCATAGACTAGCGCACTGTGCATCGCAGAGTAGGAATATTTATTTGAATCCAAACCCCACCAAGATGTGGGAGTAACCAGCTTCACGTGACAATCAACTTGAATGTCCTCTGCTTTTAAGTCACCAGCGATAGCATATATGTAGCCTTTGGAGTGCCAATTGACGCAGGGAGCAGTATCCACATACTTATGATTGTCAGTCACTGGATGGCTACAATTCATGAAAACTATATGCTGGAAAACAAGTTCCGTCTTAATCTCCCAAGAGATTTTGTCGAATAAGGGTTTTGGTAAAGGAGACAATCGTTCTTGACTGGCTTGGTATGGATCCATGTTATTGACCATGTAATTATAAGTATCACTGAAATTGGATCGAGACAAGAAATAGCGAGGAAGGGAGGAGCAATTTGGTTCTCGAGCTCCGGGATCCACCACTCGAATTGTGAAATTATTGTAGTTGATAGCCTGCACATGATATTTTCCAGAGTACAAATGTAACACCGTGACATTATTTTCACAAGTCAGCTCATAACTGTTGTTGCCGCAGTGTTGTGGGTCGCCTTTTAATCGAAATGGATAAGTAATGTTGGTGACTTTGCCACAGGAAGAAGGGGAACAAGCATGCTGCTGCTCGTCGGTAGCACAAACATGCTGGACTAGAAAAAGCAGGATCACCAATAACGCGCTCTCTCTCCACAGGACGCCCAAAGTGTTTTTCATTGAAACTGAATGATGAAGGCAGGAGACCTTGCTCTGATATATTTTGTTTTGGAATAACCGTAAAAGCAACAAGATTACTTAATTATCTTTGCTTTCTATTGTGAAAATTAATAATAATAATAATAATAATAATAAAAGCACCACGTCATTGTGAAAATGATGCTTGAACAATCGTACAGGATATAATTGAAAAAGAATAAGAAAGGAAGGAAAAAGAATTTGATAACGAAAAGTATAAAGTGGATAGGAATTTAATTTGTAGTGCATACAAATCAAAGTTAATATTTAAAACACAAATACCTAGATTAAGAGTGTGTTTGGGCTATTTTTTTAGTTTATTTTTTCTTTAAAAGGAGAAGTTCAGACAAAATACATTTTATGAAAAGTTCTTAAAAAATAAATCATTTATTTTTGTAGATTTTTTTTTAAAAGTAACTTATAATTAAGTTGGTAGGAGGCTATATAGAGTTTATTCTTGCAATTTCCTTTTCAAATATCAACGCGACCAAAAATACTATCTTTTTTAATTTTTTACTATTTTTCCAATTTGTGTGCTTCACCGGTCACTGGCTTACCCGTTAAATAATATTTACATATATTAATTTATTTTAAGTTATGTTTATTTATCGTATGGTTTTAATTTGTATTTAAATTATTTATTTTAGAAAATTAAAATATATTATTTATTTTTTAACTTTTTAAATATTATTTACATAAAATAAAAGAATATTAATGAAATGAGTAAATAATATAGTTAAATAAATTTCTTATATTTTAAAATATTTATAGTTCTTATTCTTTAAATTTAATTTAGATGCCATATTATTTTAAATTTTTAATTTATAGTTAAGTTTTTGAATTCTTAATTACAACAATATATTTATTAAAAACTTTTGGATTATTTATTAAATATTTTTAAAATACATTGACATTAATAAATTATTTTTAATGTTCTAAAATTATTTAACAATAATATAAAAGATCTTAAATATTTAATTTTTGTAATTAATAATTAAATTTGCTTAATTAATATTATATATAGTTAAATATTTGTAAATTACCTTTAAAATTAACTTTTATTAATTAACTTAATTTTTAAAATTAAAGAGTTTAAATATATTTATTACATGAAATAAAAACATTACTAAAACAAGTAAATAATATAATTAAATAAAAAATTTATATTTAAAATATTTATAATGTTTATTCTTTAAATTTAATTTAAATTTCAAATTTTTAAAAATTTTTTATTTGTAGTTAATTTTTTTCATTTTTAATTACAACAATATATTTATTAAATTCTTTTGGATTATTTGTTAAATACTATTTTATATATATTTACATTATTGATTTCTGTTAATTATTTTTTATCCTCTGAAAATATTATTGAACAATAATAATTTTTTTTTAAATAATGCTTTTTGTAATTGGTATTATATATAATAAAATATTTATAAATTAGATTTAAAATTAACTTTCATTAATTATACTAGTTTTTGACAATTTTAAAATTAAAAACTTTAAATTTATATATTTTAATACTTTTATGTATTTTTGTTATCAATAAAATAAATTTGTGTTGATTAAATTAATTTATATAATTGTAACTAGAAATTAACTTTACATGATATTTTTTATTTTATCAATATATATTATTATATTGAGTGAAATAATTAATTTTTGTAAATTTAAAATTTAAAATTTTTTTACCAAACAACTTTTAGCTTAAAAGGAGCTTTAAAACTAAAAAAAATAAAAATAAAAATACCAAATAGCTTCTATTTTATTTGTAAACCTTTTATTTTGAATTTTAACTTTAAAGCAGTTTTTAAGCCAAAAAAAAAAAGTTGGACCAAACA
>CM014734.1:54188853-54227637 GCA_004329165.1 Spatholobus suberectus | reverse complement strand
TCTATCAAATGGATGTAAAAAGTGCATTCTTAAATGGCATAATAAACGAGGAAGTCTATGTGAAGCAACCACCTGGTTTTAAGTGTGATACTTTTGCCAAACATGTTTTCAAACTTAAAAAGGCTTTGTATGGTCTTAAACAAGCCCCAAGAGCTTGGTATGAAAAGCTAAGCTCTTTTTTTTTAGAAAATGGGTTCTCTAGAGGAAAAGTAGATACCACTCTTTTTCGCAAAGACGTCAAAACACATTTCATTATTGCACAGATATATGTAGATAACATTATTTTTGGAGCTACTATTGACCAGTTATGCAAGAATTTTCTAAGATTATGACAGCGGAATTCGAAATGAGTATGATGGGAGAACTAAAGTTCTTCCTAGGGCTGCAAGTAAAACAGACTGGAAATGGAATATTCATACATCAGACAAAGTATGTCAACGAACTTCTGAAAAGGTATAAGATGGACGATGCAAAAGAAATGAGTACACCCATGCATCCGTCATCAATACTTAGCCTGGACGACTCTTCTAAAAAGGTAGATCAATCTACATATCGAGGTATGATTGGATCTCTTTTATATCTCACAGCGTCTAGACCTGATATTATGTTCAGTGTATGTCTATGTGCTCGTTTTCAGTCTGACCCTAGAAAAACTCATCTAATAGCAGTTAAAAGAATTTTTAGATACTTAAAGAAAACCACTAATCTTGGTTTATGTTTTAAGTCGACCAAAGAATACAGATTGTTGGTTTCTGCGATGCTGACTATGCGGGAGACAGAGTAGAATGCAAGAGCACTAGCGGAGGATGTCATCTCATTGGTGGAAATCTAGTCTCCTGGACGAGCAAAAGACAAGGAACAATTGCCCTATCAACAGCAGAAGCAGAATATGTCTCAGCTGCGTCTTGTTGCTCACAACTCTTATGGATCAAGCATCAGTTAGAAGACTACAGTATCTACGAGAGTAAAATTCCTATTTTCTGTGACAATACTGCTGCTATAAATCTGTCAAAAAATCCTATCTTGCACTCTAGGGCAAAGCACATTGAAATAAAACATCATTTTATAAGAGATTATGTTCAGAAGGGAGTTGTCGATATTCAGTTTATTAATACTGAAAATCAATTAGCAAATATATTTACAAAACCACTTCCTGAAGATAAACTCATCCATATTCAAGATCTTCTAGGTATGGAATTTATAAATGAATAGTTTTGTTCAACATGCCTTGATCGTCCAAGAATCAGTAACGTCCAATAAATTCACAGTGTCAAATGTTTTCATAACGTCCAATACATCATAGTCCACTTGCATATATTTTCGCATTCCATAATAACTTTAAATTGTGTGTGCATTATTATTAGTACTCAATCATATTTTCTCTGAAAAAGATTTGAAATAAATGTTTTTTGTCTGAGTCACTCATGCGCCGTATAACCAACCTGGAGATACGTAAGTGCCTGAGCCAGCATTGATTACACATCATCTCTCTCTTCGAAAGTAAAAGAACCGCCAAAAAGCAAAACCCTTCAGTTTCTTCATATACACTCAAACCCAACCTGTATACTCATTTCTTTTCAAAATCCACCTGAACTTATCATCTTCTCAAAACCCTAAACCTCTCTTCAAGCTCTCAGATATGGCAACCGAAAAAGCTGGTCCTACTGCAAAGGCCGTGGCTCATGTGGAGAGCTTAGACAAAGCTGTCGTTCTCATCGAGAGCCGCTTCGATATACAAGCTCTCGACGACATGGGGGTGTCTGTAAAAGACAATCTGCTCAGTTGTGGCATCCTCAACTATTTCCATTTGAACGAAATCATTTACCTAGAACTCATCCGACAGTTCTAGAACTCTGCTGTATTTTCAAAGACAGATATTACTGGAACCGCCCTAGGAGTCAAGGTCACTCTAGACCTAGGCTCCGTAGCCCAAGCCATTGGATGTGAACGAGCTGGGTCCTGCATCAAAAATGGCTGGGAAGATACCTTTGGAGGGCATGACATAGTCAACGCTGCACTGATAGGTCCCGAGGGACAAAGCCTAGTCGAGTACAGCAAGCTGACGAAAGAAGGGAAGATATTCCAGCAGTTTCTGAATAAAGGAATTCTTCACAAAGCTGGATCCAAGGACAGCATCACCTTCCTGCACAGGTTCGCGTTGTTCCACATGATCACCGGACAACAGTTCAACTTACCACACCTCATCCTGGGCAACATCTTCAGGACCATGAGAGGACACAGAGAGCGCGACCAGATCACCTATGCTGCCCTTCTCAACATAATCTTCTGGCAACAACAGGTATTCCATGCCTTCTTTGCTTGTCTTTGGGGGAGCAAAACAAAATAAGGATTCTGGGTGGTGGACATAGATGCACCCAACTGTCGTTCGGACGCAACAACGTTGCACAGATGAAGGCTGGGTTTATGTTGAAGCCCTTAGAAACCACGTCCAAACTCGTGGACGTCAAAGAAGAAGTCGTTGAGATGACACCTCTACAAACAGTAGCGCCAATCGTCCAGCATGCTGCACCTATGGACGACGAGGTACTGTTTGAGAATCCAATTGCTGCCAGACCGTCCACCAGAAGAAGGTCGTCCAAGGCGCAAGTAACCAGAGCTACAAGGTCCAAGACCCAATGACTTTCAGCTCCACTTGTAGCTGCTCCTATTGCTGCATCTGCTCCATCTGCTGCACCAACCATTCTTACTACAAAGAGACAACTGATCGTCGCCTCTGATGACGAAGACGATGAGCCCATTGGCAAGCTTGTTAAGAAACAGAAAGCTGCCACTGATGCTGCTCCTGCTCAACCACTATCCCATCCATCCACCTCACCCAAACGACCAGCAGACATGCCGTCGGGGGAAGCACAGTCTAAGAAACGTAAGCTTTCTTCTCCTACTGTTACTGATGAACCTGAAGATGTTTTTATAGAATCCATTATTGATGAGCCATATGAACCTCTCATCCTACCACAAACCGAAACACCAGTTACACCTGAACCAGGAATGTTGTTACCTGGTGATGAAGGTTACACCTGCACCATTCCCACTCCCAGCATCTCCAAAACTTACCTCTCCATAAAGCCTCCTAAATCATCTCCCTCCTCAATCATCATCCCTTTTCTTACCCCCTCATCAGACACCTTGGCACAGACCAAACAAAAATGGCCTCTGTTGTTTGTTAAAGGAAATTCCCAAAACCTCTTGGACGACAATGCCATGATTCTGCGTCCAGAGCTTCCCGAACCAAACTGTGATTTTGACTACTCTCCGATCATCATGGAGAAGTACATGGACGACTATGTCCATCAGCCGTCGAAAGAATATCTAGCACTACCTCCTAGAGCCATTGAACACTTACCGTTGAAGCGATTTTCAGACGGAAGTATCCTTAAGTTGTACGAGCTTGGCGCATAAATGCTCATCCTCCTGGAGTACTTCAACACAGAGTACTTCCAGTCGAAGACACCGCGAAAGCTCTACAACAAAGAAGACCAAAAGACCAACGGATCATTCATCTACGGCCTGCAGAGTTGAAGTTTCGGCCTATAGATCCGGAGGAAGATGGATTCTTTTCATCTGTCTTTGAGCATATGTTCTGCAACACTCTTAAAGGCTCAGCATTCCTGAAATATCAGCTATTCATTCCCCCATCCCAACATATCCGACCCTCCATAATCGTCCGCATCCAACCCGACCGAATATGCCCAAGATTGCTAATCATTGATGAAAATCGCAAGAAGGAGAAGATTCTGACCAAGGCATCGTCTTTGCCTCTACCGTCCAGAGCTGAAATTCAACATAACCCAACCCATTCCCGTGAATGGTTTTTAGCTCAGCGTCTTCACATAGACATGGACGAGACGGATGCTGAACGCTTCTAGCATCAACATATGTTCCAACGCGAACAAGAAGCGTCCAGCAGTGGCGTCTCCACAGACGACAAGGCCGACATCCCAACTGCAACGGACTGTGTAGTCACGCAGCGTTCAGCTCGTGTCTTTCACTTTTCGGACACTTCTACTGCTTTTGTCCGTCCACCAGATGCGCGTCCACTCCTTGGTACGGAAACTTCTATGTTATATACATTGATTGCTGCTCTTACGCATATCAACACCTTCCAACCACCCTACCCTTGGAACCCTCCTCGCCCCTATCAACTTGATGTGCCAAACCTCAAGTTCCTAGAAGCACCTCCTTCTCCCTCTAAAACTCTTCCACCTTCTCCACCAGCTTCACCCACACCTCCACCATCGCCTACTCCTGGCTCCCAAACCTCCGCCAGCCTCCCTGTTTCTACTACCGCCCCCTCATCCATCCCACCTGTTGACCCTGCCGTTCAACAATATGTCGCCACTCAACTTCAACCCATCTTCACTCTTCTGCACCAAATTCTTCAGAACCAACAAGCCCTTCTCCATCCTTCTCAACCTCCTCCTCTGCCACCGCTGCCATAGTGATTGTGATGACGACTCCTTCTTTTGATAATAACAAAGGGGGAGAAAGCATTATGGAAGCATTTTTTTATATATATATAATTTTTATTGTTTGTGTATGCATATATTCTTGTCAGATTTTGTGCTCCGAATAGTTAAATAAAAAGTTGATATGATTTACTTCACATATTGGTCCATCTGTTATATAATATGCTTAATACTTGGTATATCCGACTCAGGGAGAGCATAGTAAGTCTTTCAAAAACTTCGTTTTACGCTTCTTTACTTAAAAAAAAATTAATAAGGTTTGTCATCATCAAAAAGGGGGAGATTGTTGGAACCAAAGACGTAGAAGCGTCTAAACCCTCAATATTTTGAAGATAACAAAACTTATTAATGTTAGAATTTGTGTGTATAAACTAACCTTATCACAGCGAAAGACGAAGACTCGCCAAGAAGGACCGTCCAGTTGATGCAACAATGACCGTCCAGTTGATGCAACAATGACCGTCTAGTGGACACTTTAAAGACCGTCCAGTAAGACGCGATCAAAGACCATCCAGATGAACAAACCGAAGGCGATCGTCTAAATCTCCAGTATTCATATATTCAAACGACTGAGTTTTTCATTATGAACATCAATCATGTCTATCTGCCTTGAAACCTACACAGTACCACTCCAATGAGCTAACGTTCAAAACGGTTTGAAACATCAACATCAAGTCAGTACAAAAGCACAACAGAATGGGTAAAGCAAGTCAACTTATCAAGCCGACAAGACAGATGAAGAAAGTTCAGAAGAACAGACTGTCAGCGCAGCCCTGAAACTTCTATTGTAGTGCAAGTTTTCAACTGCCACGCCTGACTTTTCTGAAAAGATAGTCTGCACACGCCTCATCACGTGAAGAGACAAGATATCTGTAACGGATCTCTTTCCTGAAGATCGTATATATACGCGTATCAACAAAAAGCAAAATAGAGAACTGAGATAGGTGGATTTTTGTTTAAAACAATAACATATACTTTCTTCTGTGATATTCTCTCAAGAGCGTCCAGTGGACGATAGTCATTTTGTTTGTAATAATTCTCAAAGTGATCCTGAGTCTAAGTTTTAAAATCCTCACTACGTGAATCAATCTTTCCTCAAAAATATTTTTGAGCGTTGTGAAAGCCTGGAGAGGCTTAGTGTAAAAAGAATACTTGGGTTAAGCAATCTAGGTAGATTGCGTTGTAAAGCCTGAAGAGGCCACAAACAATACTTGTAACCAAAGATTGGTTAGTAGAAACCTTCTGGGTGAAGGGACTAGACGTAACTCAGGTTGAGTGAACCAGTATAAAGCCTTCTGTGTTTTCTTCTCTCTATCCCTACGCTTAAAAACGTTTTGTTTATACTGATCTACCTTTTTCGAAAAGTTTTTTAAACGCACAATTCAACCCCTCCCCTTCTTGTGCGCTTTTTCTTATTTCAGCTATGTCAATGAGTACTCCATTGGCAATAAACTTTCAGTAGAACAGTGCCCAAAGACAAATGCAGAGGTGGACTACATGTCAAAGGTCCCTTATGCTAGTGCAATTGGTTGCTGGATGTATGCTATGGATTGTACTAGACCAGATTTGGCACATGTTGTAAGTCAAGTCTATAAGTTTGTGTCGAAGCCAGGAAAGCGATATTGGGAAGCAGTGAAGTGGATCTTTAGGTACCTAAAGGGCACAACAGGTCATGGTATCATGTTTGGTAGTCAACAGGGTGATCCTTTAGTTGTCGAATATGTGGATTCTGACTATGCTAGTGGTTTGGCTAATAGAAGGTTTACAACAGGGTATGTTTTTACCTTTGTAGGTGGGCCTATTTGCTAGAAATCAATTGTTCAGTCAATTGTGGCAATGTCAACAACTAAGCAGAGTACATGGTAGTTGTAAGGGTCGATAAAGAAGCCTTATGGCTTGCAGGGCTAATAAAGGAGCTAGGCATTAAGCAAGGTGGAGTTTAGTTGCATTGTGACAATTAGAGTGCTATCTACTTGGTAAAGAATTAGGAGTACCATGCTAGAACTGAGAATATTGATGTGAGGTTCCACAAGATCAGGGAGTTGATGGCATCTGGTCAAATATTATTGAAAAAGGTTCACACTTCTAAGAATGCAGCTAATATGTTAACCAAGACAATTACTGCTAACAAGCTCAAGCATTGCTTGGACTTATTGAATGTTGCTCAATGCTAAATATGAATGCAACCCCCAACCTAGGAGATATATGACGAATACATGTTGTTATCTTCCATGGGGTTGAATATTTGCCAAGGTGGAGATTGTTGTGCATGGCTCATATTCTATGGGTGGGCAAATGCTAGAGTGGAGTGGGGTGATAGCATCTGGCCTTTGGGCCCGAGCCGCCTGCCTATTGGGTTACATAATAATTGGGTTTGGGGGTGCGAGGGGTAACACCCCGCGGTATAGTAAAGGGTTGTTATTGTATCCAAATTCTAAAAAAAGAATAAAAATCCACACACGGACAACACAATTTAATGAGATTTGGCAAGTGTACCTACATCCTCAGGAGCAAAGTAGTTATTTCTATTATTGATTAGAAAATAGGATTACATTATATATATATATATATATATATATATAAAGTACAGATTTACAATAATACCCATGTACTACCGTTGGGTGTTACCCCCCTCCCTCCTTAATTTCCCAACAATTGGTATCAGAGTCAATGGTTTGACCAGGTGATTGACTCAAACAAATGGATGGAATTGGTAGTGGATTCATGTATGGATCTATGCATGGGAATCCCTTGTATCGAAAGTCTTCCTAGCGATATAGAGGTCAGGCAACGTGTCCTATTGATGTGAGCTAACGGTGGTGTAAGTATCCAGTAGAGCGTATTAGCGGCAATGGCTAAGCTCTAGGGGCCACCATTGAATACTCGTGGATGAAAAAGAGGCTTCCACTTGAGGAGGAGCATACAATGTGGAAGAGAGTCACACTTGAAGGGGAGATTGTTGGTATACAAGTGTGAATAATGTAACTAAAGTCCCACATTGGATAGAGATGGGTATGATGAGTTACATATAAGTGAGAAAGACCCATAAACATGATGCCCTTAAGGTTTTGGGTGAATGTGGTGTCAAGTTCACTTATGTGGTTGTGTTCATGGCCCATCGGTGAAGATCTCCCCGGTTTCTACCCCCCTCGTATTCTCATAGGATCCTCCCCATCGAAAAAAAAATTAACACGGTTAATTGTTATGATGTCATCACTTATTCTTTTAAATCCTCACTTTAAAACAGAAATATATTATATTTCCAGAATTATTGAAGGACTAGAATTTTATATAATGGTAATGCCACTATAGAAGATCCATTTTAAGAATTATAGAGAACATATCCCTTTCAATAGGAAAAAAAAATGTCATGGTCAATTGTTATTTGTTATCATCTCACCATTTATTCTTTTAAGTCACGACTTTAAAATAGAAATACATTATATATATTATATTTATAAAATTTATTGAAGGGATAGAATCGTATGTATTGGTAAAGTCACTAAGAAGATTCACTCTCGAAATTATTGGGAATGGATCCTTTCCTATGAAAAAAAATTATGAGCCAATTGTTATGATTAGGGATGGCAAAACGTGCTAGCCCGCCCTGCCGTTAACTCACCTAAAACGGGTTAGGATGGGCTAGCTTGCTTTCGAAAAATGGGCTGAAAACTGTAGCTTGTCCCGTTTAATGGTGGATTGGCAATCTGGCCCGCTAAAATTAAAAGGAAAAATAAAAAAAATGAGAATATTTTTAATGACATTCCTACAAGCATCAAATAGATAAATACGTTTTTAAGTATGAGATTTTCATTTCAATAATTTACGTTAATTTTTATTATGAATCATGCTTATGAAATTTTAATTTTAATTAGATACATTTACTAAATATATCCATGTTACTACTTTTTTTTCTTGTTCTAAGATTTTCTCATAAACCATTAGCTTTAAACCTTGCATGTATCTCATATTGTGTTGTGTTTGTTTAATTGCCCGCCTAATTCTTGTTTCCTAAAAAAATCCTTAAATGTAATATTACATGCCAAATGTAAGTTATTATTTTTTATTTAATAAAAAAAAAGATTTGGCCCGACGAGTTGGCTCGCCCCACCACAAGCCCTTTTTTTGGAGGGCCAAAATAGGCTAGCTGGTTAATAATGTTGTCCCAGCCCACCAAAAATGGTAGGCTACACGGGCTAGCCAGACAGGCCAAGCCCGTTTTGCCACCCCTAGTTATGATCTCACCATTTATTCTTTCAAACCCCAACTTTTAAAATATAGATATATTATATTTATAAAATTTATTGAAGAGCTAAGATCTTATACAATGGTAAATTGGTAAAGTCATTGCATAAGATCTATTCCCTATGAAATTACACATAAACATTTTATCAATAATTATAATTTGATTTCCATTAAATATTAATTTTCTATAACAATAATAAAGGTGATGTTCCTCTTTAATTGACACATTTTTAGACACTTTTAAGTTTTACCTTTTAACTGTCATAAACTACCCACTACACTATTTGAATTTCATTGTCACATTTTTTGTTTAATCTTTCACATCTCTCTCACACATTTTCATATAAGAAAAAAAATATTAAATATTAAATTTATACTTGCACCAAAAATAAAAAGGGTCTTGCCAACCAATGCCTTTAGGACACTTGCTAAGGAATCAATAAATAGAAAGTTTTTATTAGAAGAGTTGCATTGGAAATTATGGGGGATTGTACTACTATACTTTCCAATAAAAAACTTTTTACTTTTGATTCCTTAACCAATGTCCTAAGGGCACTAATTAGCATTCTCCAAATTAAAAAAAATGTAGACAAACACGTACAATAAATGTCTGTTTTTCCACTAGTATTTTTGTGAGGAAAGTTACAAGGGACTTCTATTTTCATCCCTTTTTTGGCTAAGTTCATTCCTTACATTGTTTAAATCTTTTTTTTACCAAAATACCCTTGATGGAAACACATTTTTATTGTACAAAATACAATAGAAACATGTTTCTATTGTATTGAAGGGGTGTGACCTCAATACACAACAAAAATATAATTCTATTGTGTATTGTGTACAATGAAAACATGTTTCCGTTGTGTATAGGACAGGCACACTCCTATAACACAACGGAAACATATTTCTATTGTGTAATTAATTTAGAATATACGTTAATTTTTTAAAAAAGTTATATTTTAATATCAAATTAACTTTTTTAATTGAAATTAAATTACTTA
Organism: Spatholobus suberectus; assembly: GCA_004329165.1. Classification (NCBI taxonomy): domain Eukaryota; kingdom Viridiplantae; phylum Streptophyta; class Magnoliopsida; order Fabales; family Fabaceae; genus Spatholobus; species Spatholobus suberectus. The sequence goes on along the minus strand of CM014734.1, from coordinate 54,217,907 downwards.
CAATACAAATTTATATTTTTTAATAATAATTGAATTAATTATGATACAAATTACTCTTTTTTAATTGAAATTAAATTAATTACGATACAAGTTACCATTTTTAATAGTAATCAAATTAATTATGTTGTAAATTATCCTTTTTAATAATAATTGAATTAATTATGATACAATTTTAAAAAAGGTAAGATATAAATTAACATTTTTTATAATAATCAAATTAATTATGATCAAATTACTTTTTAATGTTAATCGAATTAATTATGATGCAATTTATGATACTATTAAAAAGGATAATTTGCATCATAATTAATTCAATTACTATTATAAATGATAACTTATATCGTATCTTTTTAAAATTATATCATAAATAATTTGATAATTATTAAAAATATAATTTGCATCATAATTAATTTATGTCATAATTGATTTGATATTAAAAGGTAATTTATATTGCAAATTAATTACATAATGGAAATATATTTTCGTTGTGTTAATTTTTTTTAAAAAAAATTAACATAAAGAAACATATTTTTGCTGTGTTAAATTTTTTCAAAAAAAAAAATTAACACAATGAAAATATATTTTCTTTGTTAAAATAGAGGTGAGGTAACTAAGAAGGAGAGAAAAAGAGAGAGTAAAAAAAAAAAAGCAAAGACAAACTAAATATTTTATTCTTTTTAATAAAGTAGGGAGTGAATTTAGCCAAAAGAAAAAAAGGTGAAAATAGCAACGCCCAAGTTACAAGGTTACTTATGTTTAGATGGTTCAGAATTACCTTCTACAAAAATGAGCAAATGGTTAATATTATTCGATTTACTTCTAGCAGTTGCACTGGTATCATGTTTTGTTGGCAGCTTTACTGATGAATAACATGAACTGATGAAAGCTAGTACAGTGGAGGCACTGGACTCCTCTACCGATCACCTTTTAGGCTACATTTTCTTTGGGATTTGACCTTTCCTAAAATTCAAATAAGAAAAACTGCCAATGTCATTTATGAACTTCCTTGTTTTATATCATGTAACATGAAAGTGTGAGAAAAGGAAGTCTTTATCTTTTTAACAAATTACTGGTAGTTGATATAGGTGCAACAATTGAACATGAGGAACGAAAACAACAGCGAAACCTCGAGGATAATTACATCACTGTAATGTTATTCTTGCTGCAACATCATCATTATGAGTGATCCAATTTTATATATGCATATCGTTTTTTATGACTAGATTTGTGATGTAACATTTCTATGTAATTTTATCTTTGATGACTCTCACACTTTGCCGCACATTATATTAGGAGAGTAAAATTCTGTTAGAGTTAGTTACTCATTTAGTTAGTCTGTTATGATTAGTTACTTGTTGATAGTGCTCAATAGTTAGCAAAAATAAGAGCACTATGTACATTTTATGTATCTCTTTCAATCAATTCTATATGTTGCCTCATGCATATCAATATGCTCTTTACTTTTCTTATGATCAATTTGATCTTCCTCCCTTTAATTCATGGATTCGTAACACATTATTCCCAGTAGATAAAGCTTAGGTGAAATTAACTGAAACCACTGATTCGATGCATATTTAGGAGAAAACATTTCTACATTTCACGGTTCCACCCAGTAAAGTGAGTATAGAAACTCATATAGAACCAGTTTAACAACATTTTAAGGTATTTGAATTGTTCTTGACAACAAATATAACTAAACATTGCCATGACCAAAAATAGCCCTTTCAAGAAATTATTACATAATTTCATGGTCCTAGTAAATATCCATGTGACATGTAATCGAGTTTTTCAATTTACAAGAAAGAGTTAATAAAATTCGATTATGTGTTATGTGGATATTGAACGGGGTCATGTAATAATTTCTCATGCAACAGAGGAACCTCACTGTTTAATTGGGATCTTGAGTAACAAAAGCAGTAGTTCTCATCCTCATGCAATTCCTCTTCTTTTGCTTTGCCCCATATAATAGCATAAAACCCAATACTCAGTATTACTGCTCCAACTACACTGTAAAATTTATGAAAGGAATAGTTGTGCAGAAGTCAAATCAAAGAAATAATAGAGTTCTATCTACAGTTAAGAAAAGGAATTTCCAATGAAGAGAGATGAAGATAGAGACTGATAATATGGGTCTGTTCAATGCAACAGAATTTAACTTTAGTTCTAGGAATTTCTCAATCTAATTAAATCTTGGACGTGCTTAATGCATTTGCATAATTGTCTAGTTATAGTTAGTTAGATATTTTTACTATTATTTTCTTCTGTCACGTGATAGTATTTCTTCTTTGTACGGTAGTTAGTTTTATTTTGATCACTTATATATATATATACCCTTCTATACATGTAAACAGTGAGAAGAATGAAAATTTTAATATTAGTCTCTTTCCTTTCTTTTCTATTCGTTCTTCCTATTCTTGTACCCTATGTCATTCTCACACATTCCTAGTTATAGCTTTAACATGGTATCACGAGAATTTGCATAACTCACACCAGTTTCCACATTACGTCCCTCTCTTCCGTTCATTCTTTTCGATTCTTTGCTGATTTCCTTGCAAGATTTGCAAGTTTTATCCATGGCAAAAGACACTTCGAATCCTAATGCAATTGCTAACTTCACCAATTCGTATTTTGTTCACCCGAACAAGAATCCCAGTTCTGTTCTCGTTTCTTCTCTTCTTGCCAAATACAATTATCATCAATGGTCAAGAGCCATGATCATGTGCCTTAAATCAAAGAACAAGCTGCAATTCGTTGATAATTCTTTCAAGAAACCTGCACAGGATGATCCTAAATATTTGGCTTGGGATTGATATAATACCTTAGTCTTGTCTTGGATACTACGCTCTCTTGGATTCTTCAATTGCACAAAGTGTGCTTTGGATGGAAACCGCTTCTGGAGTCAAGAATGATCTTTGGGACTACTATTACCAAGGTGATGCGTTTCGCATTTGTGAAATTCAAGAGGAAATCTACATGCACAAACAAGGTGACTCCTTTGTAACTACTTATTTTACTCGTCTGAAAGGTTTATGGCAAGAACTTGATAATTTTTAACCTATCCCTTCCTACACATGTAAAGATACTTACTCCTGTGAACTGACTCCAACAATCAAATCCTATCGTGAAAATGATTATGTTATTCGGTTCCTCAAAGGCCTCAATGATCAATACTTAACTGTTCAGTCCTAAATCATGCTTATGGAACCCCTTCTAAATATTAATAAGGTGATCTCCCTTCATACCTAACAAGAAAGACAACTAACCTTGCAAACCGATGAATCTCACATTTTGATGAATAATTCTAACACTACCAATAAAGGAAAAGGTGTTCTTGGAAGAGGTAATCGGGGTAGAAACTCTAATTCCAATTCTAGTTCCAATTCCACTAGGAGAGGTCATGGACGTGGTCGTGGTAGAAATACTAAGGTGTGCACTTTTTGCTACCAATTCGGGCATACTGTCGATACATGTTGCAAGAAACAAAGGTATCCTTCCAATTATTTTCAAAAACACAGTTCTACAAACAATTATGCCACTGACGGTAATCTTGAAGATGATGATACTGAGTCCATGGTGCAAAAAGGAGCTCCAAAGGATAATTCTGCGTTGGGCTTCACACCTAAGCAACACAAAGCTATACTGGCTATGCTGCAACAGAATTCACATGAACACAATGCCAATCATGTCTTGACTTCACATCCTAACAACTCAGGTACTATATGCAATATCATGCATTTTGTCAATTCTCAGCATTGGATCCTTAATACTGGCACTACAGACCATGTTTGCCATTCATTATCTCTTTTCCAGTATTACAAGAGAATTAAACCAATATCTGTGAAGTTACCTGATGGCTCACAACTTACAACTAACATTGCTGGAACAATACTCCTATTTGATCATTTAATGCTAACTAATGTCCTCTACATGCCTAATTTTACCTTCAATCTGATTTCTATATCAAGGCTAACCAGATCCATTGATTGCAAATTGACATTTGGCCATGCTACTTGTCTTATACAGGACAACAACACATTGAGGACAATTGGTGTAGCAAGATTAAAAGCTAGACTCTACATAATTCCTCATTAGAGAGTTTCTCCATTCTTACATGTAAATCATTTCCATTTTTACAAATGTGATACTTGGCATTTACACTTTGGGCATCCGTCACATGAAAAATTAGTTCAGTTATAGAAATTGTTTCCTTTTGTTGAATTTAATAAATCGGTTGAACCTTGTCAGACATGTCATTTGGCTAAGCAAAAAAGGTTGACATTCCCTGATAGCTTATCTACATGTGCTCATCCTTTTGATTTGTTACATATGGATATCTATGGTCCTATTTCTGTGCCTTCCCTGTTTGGACACAGGTATTTCCTCACCATGGTAGATGATGCCACCTGCCATACCTGGATTTTCTTCATGAAACTAAAATTTGAAACTTCATGCCACATCAAATCATTGATATACTTAATTGAAACACAATTTAGCGCCTAAGTTAAAATTATCCGATTAGACAATGGAAAAGAATTCCTACTTGATGAATTTTAAACGAATAAAGGGATTGTACATCAAACATATTTTGTGGAGACACCACAACAGAATGGGATCGTTGAACGGAAGCACCAACATATCATGGCCGTGGCTCGTGCCCTTTCCTTCTAATCAAGTCTGCCACAACATTTTTGGATCTATGTTGTTAGTCATGCTGTATTCCTTATTAACAGATTACCTACTACATATCTATCCAATAGGTCGCCATGTCAAGCATTGTTCCAACAACCACCAACAATTGAATCATTAAAAGTTTTTGGATGCCTCAATTTTGCCATTACTCTCACTGTTGGATCCTCGTACTCGAAAATGTGCTCATTTGGGTTTCAAACTTGGCACCAAAGGGTGTTTGTTATTTGATCTCAAGACTAGAGAAATATTTGTATCTAGAGATGTCTCCTTCTATGAACATTGTTTCCTTTTTTCAAACGCTACACCACCCATTGATACCTCTAATCCTTTACCTTTACCACCTTTTACTGACTATAATCTTTTTGATCCCTGGCTTCCTCCCTCTCAACTCCCACCTAGTTCCAATCCTCCAGATACATCAACAACCGTTGTGCCCAACACCACTCATCCTCAAAATGAACCTCCCCGACACTCAACACGAACCTGCAGATCCCCAACATATCTACAAGACTACCATTGTTCTTTACTTTCATCCTCCAAACCTCACTCATATGCTAAATATCCTATTGATCAATACCTCTCATATGATGCCCTCTCACTCAACCATAAAACTTTCACTTGTACCATTTCTTCCATTCTTGAACCCACCACCTATGATGAGGCAGTTCAACACGATTATTGGTGTGCTGCCATAAATGCTGAATTGACAACACTTGTCAATAACAACGCTTGGAACCTTACCCCTCTCCCTCATGGCAAGAAAGCAATTGATTGCAAATGGCTTTTCAAAATCAAATACAAAGTAGATGGCTCCATTGAGTGACACAAAGCCAGGCTCATTGCCAAAGGCTTTACTTAAACTATTGGTCTTGATTATCTACAAACCTTTAGTCCCATTGTGAAGATGAAAATTGTGAGATTAATCTTATCCTTGGCCTCCTTTCTTAATTGGTATCTACACCAATTAGATGTTAACATAGCCTTTTTACATGGTGACTTGTTTGAAGAAGTCTATATGAAAGCCCCTCCTGGTCTCCCCTTTACCGCCCCTAATATGTTCTGTAAACTTCAAAAGTCCCTCTATGGCCTAAAACAAGCCAGTCGGCAATGGAATGCCAAACTAACACAAACTTTAATTAGCTCAGGTTTTCTTCAATCAAAATTTGACTACTCTCACTTCACTAAGACCACACCAACAGGTTTCACTGCCATCCTTGTATACGCAGATGACCTTGTCCTTACAAGAAATGACCTTACGAAAATTCAACAACTCAAATCATTATTGCATGCCAAATTCAGCATCAAGGATTTAGGCAATCTAAAATACTTCTTGGGATTCGAAATTGCTAGATCCAAATCTAGTATTAACATGTGCCAACGTAAATATGCTTTGGACTTACGACAAGATATAGGTTTATAAGCGACTAAACCTATTTCGACACCTATGGAATCCACTATCTGTTTTAGTAAAACTACCGATACAACGTTAACTGATCCAACTTCTTATCGAAGGCTAATTGCGAGGCTCTTTTATCTTACACATACTTGACTAGATATTAGTTACGCTGTTAGTCAACTCAGTCAGTACCTAGACGCCTCCACTTTTACTTACCTACATGCAACACATCGCATCCTTCACTATATCAAAGTTGCACCTGGTCTTGGCCTCTTCCTCCCAAAGGAATCTAACTTGACATTAAAGGGATTTACTGACTCTGATTGGGGTGCCTGCCCAGATACTAGAAAATCCATCTCTGGGTTCTTTTTTTTCTTGGCAATGCTCTAATTTGTTGGAATAACAAGAAACAATTTGTGGTTGCCCGCTTATTTGCAGAAGTAGAGTACCATGCTTTAGCCCAAGGTGCCTGTGAAGCACAATGGCTTTTGTTCCTTCTTTATGATCTACACATCAACCATCCAAAGGTAGCGATCTTATACTGTGACAACCAATCTGCCTTGCACATTGTTAACAATCCTGTTTTCCATGAACGAACAAAGCACATCAAGATGGACTGTCACATTGTTCGTGATAAGGTCCAAACCAGAGTTCTTCATTTACTACCAATCTCAACTCAAGAACAAGTGGCTGACATTCTAACCAAGCCCCTCCATGTTGGTCCCTTCCAAACTCTTCATAACAAGCTTGGCATGATCAACATCCTTTCTAGCTAGCTTTAACATTTAGTGAATTTACCAGCGTGATATAAAATATTGACACTAGAATATACACAACAGCAAGTAGAAAGCCGCCTAGAACCTAATTCCTTGTGAAGATGCAAATGGAGAATTAAGTGGAGGAGCTTGTGATGGAAATGCAGCATTTAAGGTCCTTTATAGAGCACAACTACGAGTGCACCTACTATGGATGCTATTGAACCCATGATTTTGGCTTGAGTGCTCGAACTTGTTAAATCTGCTTTTTCCATCCTTCATATAGTGAGTGACCCATAAAGATGTTAAAGAATAAAGAAGATGAAGATTTCCAAGAAGTGTATGAAGGGCAAAGATGGTTTAAAAATGCAACAGAAAAGGCTATTTTCAGAAATACTAATTATGTATCGTTTATCTAATAACCCTGTTGACTTGGAGGATTTAGTTTATTGGCTTCAAACATCATTAATACCGTCAAGAAGGCACATTATCCTGTTAATTCTATATGAATAACAGACTCTAATTTTTACTTATGGATGAACATATGATATTCATTCTCAATACTCTCCACGAAAGTACAGTATTAGAAATAAGAATAAATACTATGCTTGTTAGGTAGTTATTTAGGTATAATTGATATCTTAAATTCATTAATACACTTGTATCTTGAAATATGATGTTCCAAGATACCTGATTATAATTCAATACGTTGAACCACATAATCCATTCCTTTTCTTTTTCATTGAGAAGACCTCTACGAAGTTTATGAATACTAAATAGTTAACTAGGTAAAATCGAATAATACATCAAGTTAATCCTGAAATTATGATCCCTAGTTAATTTAGTCCTTGGAATTAACAATTGTCAATCAATTTGGTATTTGAAATTGCATCGCCAGTCCCTAATATTTCTGCATCACTCAATTTAATTCCTAAATTTGACAACTATAACCCAATTTGGTCCCTAATGTTAGTCCCTAATATTTATGTATTAGTCAATTTAATTCCTAACACTATGTTTGGCAAAGAAGAAAGAAATGGAGTGGATAAAAATAGGTTGGAGAGAAATAGAGAAGAGATAAATAGATAAAAAATAGAATAAAAATATGAATTGTTTGGTTGTAGAGAAATAGGAGTGAAATAAAGTGAAAATAATGGTTGTTTGGTTTGAATGAAAAGAGAGTAAAGAAATTAGATTAAAATTAAAAATACTATTTTATCCTTGCTAATATTTGATCAACATCTGTTCTTTTAAAACATTGATAACCAATTGTGTATATATAATAAGCAACTATTACCACCACCTTGAAAATCAATATTGGATTAATTGTGTATATATCATAGTTGACTATTATATATAATCGTTGAATGATAGTCGACTATTTTTTTTTTATTCATACTAATAGTTGATTATTAACGACAGTGTTCAATTTCTTCATTATTTCTCATCATATTTGCGAAGAAATTCTTACCTTGGGACCCACTTGTTTTAAATTTCTTACCTCTCCATTGTTAGAAATATTGTTAAAAAAATAAAAAAGAGGAAAGGAATGTGGCAATAGCCACTGCTCTAAAAGCAAATTTTGGTAGACCTCTAATGCAACCCAAAATCTGGTTTGCTCTCCAAGGTTTACACAGCAACGTGCTTGCTTGAACCCATGCATTCGAGGCCAAAACACGTTGGATCCTCGTGAACAATACAAAGGAAAAGAAAGAAAGAGAGAAAGGTTGAGAAGTAGAGAATTGCTCTCTTAGTGTCAAGACTCTTGTTGCTATTTCTTTATTAGTGCTTAAGAAATTAGACCATTGGAAAAATTTTAAATAGATTTTAACACAAAAACAAAACTGATGAGTATGAATGAATGGCTAATTAAAGCAATTAATATGCCAACAGTAACAAAGCAATTAATATGCCAACGGTAACAAATAAATAATTAGCATTTATATATCATTATTTCTACTTCTATTTTCACCTAGCAAACAACCCAAAATATGTGTTACCTAGCTATTTTCATCCTCTCCTTCCTATTTCATACCCATTTCAATGCTGCCAAATAGACTGTAAATTTGACAACTATAAACCAATTTGGTCCCTAATCTTAGGAATCTTATGCACATCAAAGTCAGTGACTAAGTGCATGTTTGGAACTTCATCCATTACACAGATTGCCACCCTCTCTACACGTCATAAGAAGTAACTTGTGCGCCATTTGAACCTATTGATATGATTCCTATGGTGAATTGATGTGAAGACGTTGTTCCAAACATGCTCTAAATTGATTGATAGCCACTAAAGTGAAATATGAAATTGACTAGTCCTAATGATAGGGACTGAAATGATTGATGATTGTCTGCATGAGGGACTAAAATTTCTTCTTTTCTAATAATTAGAGAATCTCTTAATGATGAACACAAGATCAAATGGAAAGCATGAAACACATGAAACTATTCTAATGGTACCTGATAAAGACAGCAAGTATGAAGGTAAAAGCGGGAAGCAGGTTGGCCATAGCAGAAGCAAGAGTTGGTGAGCTGAAGCCAATGCCTTTATAACCGCAAAACTGAGCTGAAAATCTGCCATTCAAAAACCATCAACCACCCACTTGGTTCCTCTTCCTCACACTAAAACATGACACGGGTTAAAACATGTTTAAGAGCTTACGCGAGCAACCCAGGGAAAAGATTTTGCAGAGAATAAACAAGTTCAACGAAGGAAGTCCCGTTGGCCTGAATTTAAATACATAATAAATATGTATGCATGTAAAGAAATTGAGTTGGAGTTAGAAATCAGATAGATTAATACATATTATTAATAAAATATTATAATAATTACATTATTTTCTTAATATTAGGAGAAAAGATTTAATATTAAACTATATAAATTTATTAAATTATAAAAATTTATAAATTTAATTAAATAATTTATAAATTAAATTCTATGTATTTTGTATATTCTAAATTATATATATATATATATATATATTCAATAAATTTTAAAATATATTAAATTACAATAATTTATAAATTTATTTAAATTCTATGTATTCAATGTATCTTAATTATTACTTATTATTTAATAAATTGTATAAATTATTAAATTATAATAATTTATAAATTATATAATTTGATTAAATATTTAATTTAATTTAATTTAGAATACACATAATTCAATTTAATATATAAGTCTAAAAATATATAATAAAATTTATAAATTTGTATAATTTAATAAGTTTATATAATTTAATATTAACTTTTATTTAATATTAAATATATTATTACCTTAATATTAAATTTTATTATTTTAATTTAGAAACTAATGTAATTATTATAATATTTGTTTAAATAATATAGTATAAGTGGGGTGATAGAAAAAGATAGAGATGTGAGAAGAAAATTGGGTAAAAAGGAAAGCAAAGAAAAAAGAGTGCACATTTATATTATTCAAAAAAATATTCTAATACTTGCATTCCATTTTAAATTAATTAATAAAAAATGATATTAAATAAAAATTAAATTCTCACATTAATTATACCTAGGAGGCCAAATATTTACAATTATCTCATGTATTAATATCATATATAATATATATTTTACAGTATAAACCAAACATGTTAAGTGGTTTAGTGGTTAAGAATTCTCCTTTGTGCTAGAGGTCATGGATTTTATTCTCTCATTCCTTACAATTTTACAATTTTCTAAACCATATATTTCACTATCATGTCAGCAATTCACGTCATCACTAATAAGCCACATCAGTAGTCAACATTTGACCAAAATTGCGTAATTTAAAAATTGGAGGACTAATATCCCCAATTAAAAAAGTATGACCAAAATCACAAATTGAGATTATAACACGACCAAAAATACAATTTAGCCTTATTATTATTATTGTTATTATTATTATTCTTATTCTTATTATTATTATTAGGAAAAGAGAGGCATTCCGTGTGACTCTATATTTTTTTTAAATAAAAAGGAAAAGAGAGGGTGAATGTTAAATAGAAGTAGCTAGTGTGAGAGGTTAAAATTGAATTTATTGTTGCAAAATTTTATATAATTATATATAATTAGTGAAAGAGAGGCACTCTGCGCCTCTCTATATTTTTCAATTTTTAAATAAAATAAAATAAAAGAGTGTGTGTAAAAGTTAAATAGAAGTAACTGGTATGGTTAATATGCTGAATATAGTGGGGTAGTTTGCAAAATTAGTTGAGGAGCAAAAACGTTTGAACAAATGTGAAGACCAAATCAAAGTATCGCCTTTATTAATAGTCATAGATTATTATTAATCAGAATTTCTAACTTAGAGAGTGAAGCTCTCATTATCTCAATTAAGATTCTCAACATTTTCTCTTTTTTTCTTGGAGGTACATTTCAATTATCTTAAAATATTCACTTTTATCTTTATTTACATACTTAATTTTCTTATTACTATCTATTTCACTTTAAAAATAACCTTATATCACAATGTAAATTATTTATTATAAATTTAAAATATAATTTATATACTTTTAAAAATTATTTATTATAAATTTTAATTATAATATAATTTAAATTTTTAAAAATATTTATTTTATAAATTATAATTATATAAAAATAAATATTTACCCTATATGATACACAAACTAAAATACTAATTATTATTATTTCTTAAGTTTAGCAATTATTCATATTACAGACATAGATTTGTTTTTTGAGCTATGTTGATACAGTTTTGTTTGGGAATTAACACTTTGGAGGCCCGGGTTAGGCAATGGAGCAGGAATTTCACACACATAATTGACATAAAAGATGTAAGGGTATCTCCAATGTCTTAAAATAAGATGCATTTTTTAACAAAAATGTCGTTGGAGCATTTGATGTGGCGTTTCTTATACAAGTACTATTGTTTGTATATGCAAAGTTGCTTAACCATTTTTCATCAATAAAAAAGTATTTTCTAGGCCAAGAATTAACAGAAAACGAGGGAAACTTAATGGTTCAATCTTCACAACCATCATGATGGAAAATAGCTAGAAAATAATCTTCCCAAAGGGGTTCAATCTTCATTTTGAGACTACCATTACACAGCTAGGAATTTTTTTTTTTAAAATTACAGAGGGCAAAAAGGGTAGATCTATGCAGGAAACAATATAACTCAAATGTGGAAACAAAATCATGAAAATAATTAAAAATATATCACACTTAGACTCACATGCACTGGGGAGAGCTGATCTACGTTGAGGAGAGTTGATCTACACTAAAAAGACCCAATTTGCATCGGATTAAACCATACACTCAAACAGATTTGTACCAAAGAAAGGTCTGTGTGTGGATGATCGTCATTATGCCAATGTGGAGGACCATTGTTGCGCTGGCGTGGAGGATCGTTGTTGCACTGTCATCAAGGACCATCGTTGCACCGGCGTTGAGGACTATCATTACGCTAACATCAATGAATGTGAAGTGGAAATGAAACGTGAAAGAGAAATGGGGAGAACCTACGCATTTAGTGGAGAGAGGGACAAAATTTGAGAGAGGTGAGGAACGTGAAGGGGTTCTCCAAATGGGAAATTGGAATATTCTAGATAAACAAAACAAATTAGGTCGAAGGCAAGGCCTGGTGTAAAAAAAAATTATGACAATTATAACTTAATCTGATAAAAAAAATATTTGTAAATTTTAATCGTTCTGAATTTTAACTTAATCTAGTAAAAATATTCGTTTTACATATTTAGTATTTTAAAATTATAATACAAATAAACTAATTTTAAGCTAAAATAAAAAATATACATATAAGTATTAATATGTGGGGTCAATTGTAGGACCCACAAAATTAAGTTAAGAACTCACTTTAGAAACCTTAGTATTGGAGTGAATTTTTGTGTAGAGTTCTTAAATTTATGTGGCATTGTAAGGCCTACAAATTCAAAATAAGCAACCCATGGTTAGAGATGCCCTAAGAGCTTTTTTCCCTGATGCAAATCTCTCGGCTGAAAATGCTTTGACTTGAGCTTACTTTTTGAGTAACGATATTTTTATCTTTGAAATTCTTGACTTGTTTAATTTTCTCTTGTTTATAAATTTTATAAATTTAGACAAGGTCATGGATTTTACATTTATGATGAAATGAATTTAACTATATAATTTTCTTTCACTCTTACCTACTATTTTATTTTATTTTTTATTTTAAGTAACTAGTCTTTGTACCTATGTGATGCCCGAGATCTCTTATGTTGGTGTAAATCATAATAGTTGGTTAATTAAAATTTATATTTATTAGGTAAAAATGACATAACAAAAAAAAAAAGAAAAAGAAGTATACAATATGTTTTGAGAAGAAAGTGTATGAAAAAAAAATATATTAGAAAGATACAATAGTTTAATGAAAAATATGTGCATAGTATGATTTGACAACATTGTCCTGCAATAATTAATTTTAGATAATAATTAATAATATCAATAACAGCCATATCAAAATAGTAAATATACTGCTTCAACTTTTTGAAAAAATAAAAATAAAAACAAATGTAGTAAGTATAATAGATATGTTGTGATATGATAAATAAAAAAATAGAATTATAAAGATAAAATATACTCAACTTAGATTCCTAAAAACTTCTTTATAAACCACATTTGAAGTAATATTGAAATATTTCCATTACATTCCAAAAAAAATATTTCCATTATCATCATGTATTAGTATCTTTTTGGCCGCTACAAATAATAATTCTTGATATTGCAACATATAATTATCCATGAGACAAATAAACTTTGGAAGAAAAATGCCACATGTTTTAGCAATTGGTCATTATCATACAACCAATTTTTTGAATCACAAGACTTTCATCTCTTATAAACCAATTTCATTTTATTATCAACCAGCCAAAGGGCATTCTTGTTTTATTTTGCAAGGAAAATCTATGTCAATATTCAATGACTGAGTGATTCCTTGACACTATAAATAAACATTTTATCAACTCAAGCACATTTTCCTTTAAGACTTCAATGACTAAGTGACTCTTTATATTTGTCTATTTTGGTTTGCAATCACAATCATTCACTAGCTTCTAAATAAAACAACATATATATAAGATAACAAAAAACTTCACCCACGTGACAATTTTATAATAAATTTTAAAAATTTCAAAGTTCAGAAAATGAAAATATCCATAGTTTATAATCCAAAATCAAAATATGCAAACAAACATAAAATTATTCCATAAGTCTTCTAACCCATCACTTTTACATGGATGATTGCTCTAACATTTTTTAAAACAACGAAACAAATTGAATTGTCTCCTACATACCAATCACCTTTGTAAAATCTAGCTATCTTGCTATCAAATGGCACTTCAGGCCTTGATCGATCTACCCATCTGTCCTGACATGGCCACCTTTTCCCCTCTTTATCCTTCAACACACACGTGACACATCCCTAGCTTGGACGATATCACAAAACAAATATCAATGTGAATCTAATGTCCTTTACATCAACCTAAAGCCGTCACTATGTACAAATATTATGTAGGCATAACTTCAACATAAAATAAAGATTCAATTTAAACTTACCAAAGAAGATGCTCTGGCTTGGTATGTCGTTAATCTCTTGTCGATTAAATAATAAAACTCTTCATCATCATCATCAACTGGTGTGTTATCGTTAACATTATCTGCAAAGGAGTTTATTTATAGCAAGTATAAATGTATGCCAAGGTTGCTCCATGCCACCCTAGTCAACCATCTTTTCATTACCCTAATCAACCATTTTGTCCAGCCACCTTTCTCCAGACCGTATAGACCTTCTATCCCTTGCCACCCTTCTATCAAATACATGTGTCCTTTCTTATTGTACATCCATACACATTTTTGTCTGTAAGAAAAACATGAGCCCTCAAAAATCCACAAGAATAGCCACGACATCCTTACATACTTATGTGTTGAAAGCATTTGTATCAAACTTGGTTATTTTATAATATATTATAATACAGTTATAAGAATATTAAGAAAACATATTAACAAACATTCAAATTTTGTATAAAATTCATACTAGGACCACACGCATTTTGTATAATTTTCTTAAGTTTACAAGGCCAATAAAGGTACAAATCATATAATACGAGAACCATACCCAACTTTTATATTGCCATTTTGCAGGAACTTCCAATCAAGAATATAATTGTAATTACCCATAGTATTGATATGCTTTTAATAATATATACCTTAATCAACCTTTTCTAGAGCAACCTATAAATAAACCAACTTCAGTCCCAACAAGAATGAATTATAAACAGCACAGTCTTTATATATTTAAACGATTTATCTATAGATATAAATTTCGATAATATGGTGTGTCATTTGATCCATGTAGCCAGACTCCATTTAGTAGGAAAAAGCTTTAGTTGTTGTTTATTAGAAATAACATTATGGAAAGTTAAGTCTTGTATATGTGACAAATAAATATTAGTATGGAAACTTACGATTCAAATAAGTTACAGCCATAATGAAACAAATGTTGAAAAGTAGCATAAAAATTATAAGGACACCCACAAATATCCAATACCATAATAACATTCTGACCATACATTAAGTAAACCATAATAGCCCACATTATCCGTGGTTCAATATTTCATTTATAAATGAAGAGAGAGATTGAAGTGATACGTTTAAATGAAACAATTTCACATGAAAAATGAAGAATCTCGGTTACTATTAAAATATTTCTTTGGAGTATACAGTCAGGTGGTATAAAGATGAATTGTTACTTATCTCTTGAAACAATAAATTCAATTAGGACAAAAACAACTAAAACTATGAAAAAACAAAGTGTGTTTTCCGCTACTTTTATTTAACCTTCAACTTCCATACTTCTAACCTTTATGCTTACTGAGATAAAAAATAATATCTCATCTCTTTTAATTTGGTATAACAAAAATTGAAACGAGACAAACTGCATGTAGCTCTTCAAACATGCATGAATAGTGCGTTACATGTTTTCGGTATAATATATGACTGAATCCTTATGTCTATTACGAAATAAACAAGTCAACATACAAGAAAAGGGTTTGAACTATGTGTTAGATATTAAAATATAAAAATTGTAAATAATTAGGTAATTAGATATTAAATAAATTAGTTTGGATTTTTAAAGGGTAATATTGGGCCTTGGCTTGGTTGCACATCTAAGCCCATCTAAATTTCATATTTATAAAAAAATTATTAAATTTAATTTATTATATAATTATTTTATGTTAAAAATGCAAATTAAATCAAATAAATACAAATAATTATAAATTTTCAATTTTAAAAATTTAAAATAATTTTCTACTAAAATTTAATGTATCATAATTTTTTCAAAATTTTTTTGAGTGAAAAAGTCTCTGATTGGACTTGTACAGTCAACTAGGACATTTTGTCATTTTATATAAAAAACTAATTCTTAGAAAAATTTTAAAATTATATTTTATTATTCTAATCATTATTCTAAGCTTAAAATTTATTTTTTGCACTCTTTTAATTATTGTTATTATTCTATCCCAATAGTGTCTATTAGTGGTATTTTTGTCTTTCCCCTAAAATTTTGAAAAAAAAAATTCTAGAAAAATTTCTAAGATGATTTTTTATTATTATAAGAATTTTTGTAAGTTAAAAATAAATTTTAAAATTTTTCATCCATTTTTATTAATTATCTCATCATTAACATTTTAGTTGTAATGAGCATTTTATAATTTCTCAAGTTTTGGTCGGAAAAAATTATTAAAAATTTAAACTAAAGTATATTCATTATTTTGAACACAACTACGTACTTAAAATTTTTGAATTCCTAGCCAAACGCTTAAAATGAATATTGAATAAATAGAAAAACAATAAGTAGTAATGAGGATGTTGCACTAAGCATGTTACATTTTGATTTGATAGATCTCCCAAGTTAATTTTGTAAAGGTTATTTTGTCTTTTAGAAGAAAACATAATCGATCCATCAATGTTTTAACTATACATTCACCTTTGTTGAAGAAGACTTTGTATCCACTATCACACAATTAACTTATGCTAAGCAAATTGTGCCTAAGACCTTTAACTAATTGAACATTGTTAATAGAAAGGAAAGAATGTTTATTAATTTTACCTATCCCCATTATCTTTCCTTTTTAGTTACCTCCCAAGGTAACCCAGCCACCAGCTTTAGGTTTGAGGTCTTGGAACATAGACCTTTCTCATGTCATGTGTTGTGAACAACCACTGTCTAGTTACCATAATTTGGGTGTTTTTTTTTTTGTGGTCAAGCACATCTACAACATGAATAATCATACTCTTAGGTACCCAAATAGACTTGGGTCCTTTATGGTTAGTTCTGAAAGCCTCTAATGCCTTCTGTTTACCAAGTCTGTATATACAATTGGACAATCTATGTCCTTCCTTACCATAGATACTATAATAAAAAAGATCCTTTAGAACTTTCTTTTCTTTTTACTATAGCCAATACCAGATTTGTCAAATGGTTTCCTTTTGAGTTTTAATATCTTTTCAATACCATTAACAAATTTGGATAGACTCCCCTTAAGCTCAACAATTTCTTTTTGAATTTGTTAAACTTATTCTAAATTTGTTGTCTTATTGAAGTCTTTTGACATTTCAGCTTTTATCCTTTCATTCTCTTTACA
Source organism: Spatholobus suberectus (assembly GCA_004329165.1). Taxonomy (NCBI): domain Eukaryota; kingdom Viridiplantae; phylum Streptophyta; class Magnoliopsida; order Fabales; family Fabaceae; genus Spatholobus; species Spatholobus suberectus. The sequence goes on along the minus strand of CM014734.1, from coordinate 54,200,428 downwards.
GAGTACCTTTATTTTCCTTTTTCAAACTTTCAAAATCCTTGAGTAATTTTGAAAACTTTCTTTTCAATTCCTTGTACCTAGTAAATAGAATAAAGGAGTTTAATAAAAGTTCATCATAAGCTTCTTGTAAATCAAAATGGTTATGAAAGTTTACATCATCTTCTTATTCAGATTTTGAGGCTGTATCTACCATGAAAGATATGTTGGCCTCTTCTTCACCTTCTTCATCAGAAGATGACAAATCCATGTTTTCCCATGCAGCCATAAGACCTTTCTTCTTTGTGAAAGGTTTCTTTTTCTCCTTCTCCAAAGTTGGGCATTCTGACTTGAAATGTCCAAGCTTTTCTTCCTCATCGTAGACCATTTAACTCTTATCTTTGTTGTCATTGGACATCTTCTTCTTATAGTTCTTTCATCTAATCCCTTCTTTCTTTTTCCACATGGAGTGGATCTTTCAAGAGATGAATGAAAGTTTATCCTCATCAGAATCATCTCCTTTAGACTCATCCATTTCTTCTGATGACTTTTCTACTTTTAAAGGTTTGGACAATGACCTTCTTTGTGCCTTGAGAGCTATAGACTCCCTTTTTCTATGTCCTTCACCTTCTTTTTCTTCTTTAAGTTCTATTTCATGAACTTTAAGAAACCCGAGACTTTCTTCCAAAGGCAAAGTCTTCAAATCTTTGAACGCTTTTATGATTGCAACTTGTGGCCTACACTTTTTAAGGAAACTTTGAAGAATTTTGGTTATGTGATATTGATTATCATAAGTTTTGCTAGAGATCTCAAGTTTTTGAAAATAACTTGAAATCATCCAAACATTTGATCAATAAACTTATGTTTAAGCATTTTAAATAGTTCATATTGATGTATGAGCATGCTAATTTTAAAGTCTTTAACTTTAGAGATACCTTCATGAGTAAGAGCTAAGGTATCCTAGATTTCTTTGGCAGTTTTACAGTTATGCATTTTTTTCATATTTAGATTTAGTTGTTACACACATAAGAAAGTTCGTAGCTTTAGCATTTAGTTGATACCTGACCCTTTGATTTTCATCCCATGCTGCTCTAAGTAAATATATTCCATTCTCGGCCTTTAGAATGAAGTTGTCATTTTCTACAATGTCCCACATATCCATGTGACATACATCAAAGAAAGTGATTATCCTCTACTTCTAGTAGTTATAATCTTCTCTATTAAAGAATGGAGGTATGTTCACAGCTTGACCTTCATTTTCCATAGCTTTTGTTGGATCTACCTCTATATTGTTAGATGCTTAACCCCTAAAGGCCGAGCTTTAATACTAACTAAAATAAAAGTCAACACACAAAGGAAGGGTTGAATTGTATGTTGGTCTTTGAAAACATTTTTCTAAATCTTTTTTGCAAATATAGATATAAGTTCGTGATAGAAGCTTTTGAAAACAAGTTCAATAAGACGTGTGGATGCCAAAATAGATAAGGGAGAAGAAGTAAGAACATAACAGATTTATACTAGTTCACTTTATAACAAGAGTGTCATCTAGTCCTTTTCAGCATAATCCACTAACTATCTCAAGTTACAAACCAAGTATTCTCACTGCCTCTCCAAGCTTACAAAGACCCAATAATCTACACCCGAGATTATTAAAAAAACCAAATATTCTTTTTCATTAAGCCTCTCTAGGCTCTTGACAGATCAAATGATTTTAAGGTGTACACAAAAGCTACTCACTGAGTGAGGATATGAAAGTTTAGTACAGGGAAGAAACTTCTGAACAAAGCTATAAAAATTGTATGGATCGTCCAATGAAACAGTGATGTATCTCTTGTAACCAGCATCTTCTTCTTTGAAGATCTCCTTTATATAGGCCTTGAAAAGATGACCCATTTGAGGAAGAGGATAGGATTTTGAGGGACAGCACAATGAATGTGCTTGTACAGACTTTTTTTAATAGACAAACTTTGTCTTTTAGTGCAAGAGAGAGAAAAATAGTTGTCAGATAGTACACTACTACATGCTAAAACATTTTTTTTTACATGGAATTCCTCTTGTAATCCTTTTGTGAAGACGTGCCTATCCTATTTTTAAAAGATAAGGAAAATAGCACAACAAATATACTAGGTGACATGTATATGGCAAAAGGAATAAGTAATACTAGGAATGTTCTCATTTTGTCATATCAAACTTACTCATAATTTTTGAAAAACGTAATGTACTAATTAGTATGTATGATAAGAAGAATAGCTTATGCTAGACGCTTTGGTATAAAGGTCATTGGATGCTTCTTAGAAAAATCATTGGATGCTTGAGATAAAACATATTGGACCCTTTGTTCAAAAACAATTTTAAGAGAACTATTTTGAATTTTTCTTTAAGAACAAGTTCTCTTTAATGAGAGCGCATGATTATTTAGTATAAAACTTGTTTTATGTTTGATCATAAAATTTTAATAGCTTTTGTTGCCATCAAAACATATTTAAGGGTTGGACGCTACATCTTTGGTTCCAACATATTAAAAAGTTGAAGCAAGAAATAACGAAAGAGAAAATGTAAGATATTTTATATTGTTACACTACATATAATGAATTAAATTTAGAAACAAGATACATATATACCATAATGATTATGCTTTCTTCCTCAAGTTGCATGCTAAAATAATAATGGGTCCTTTTTTTTTTCAACCAATGATTTTTGCATCTTATTCATACGCAAATCTCATGATTCCATATTTTTTGCCTTTCCCCTTCTCCCAACTCTAAATTATAGCTATATACTCATTCAACTAAAATATCTAGTGGCAATCCTAGTGGACACCTCTAGGTCATTTTGTTGATGATTGCTTTTGAAAAATACACTTACGAGAATGAGATGGCTACAATCATATCCATAAGAGACAAAAGACTAAAAATTCTAAAACATACATATGAATATATGATTATATGGCATAGAATTATATTACTTTTTTTTTCTTGACAAATCCTAAACCTTTAATATTCAAAATAAATTGTATATATTCGTAATATGCATTGCTTGATGCGACTTTTAACCCCTCAAATAGATATTTACCATGGACTTCAATTTTACACACACACACACACACATGTGTCATGTATTGGCTAAAAAACATTACCTATAGTATTGATACTGGTTTATTGATATACCTTAATCAACCTTTTCTAGAGCAACCTATAAATTAACAACTAACTTCAGCATCAATCCCAATAGAAATGAATCATAGGTAACATAATTTGTACATATTTAAATGATTTATCTATAGACTTTAGCAACAAACTCAGAGTCTTCAACAATACTTATTCATCTATGTTTAACATTCTATTGGAAGAAATTATGAAAATTTGACTATATGTCAAATTGTGGGAAATGGCAAGATGTAAGAAATGAATAAGGAGTTTTAGTACCTTCTCATTTTTTTTTTTCCATCAAATATGTTTTTTTTTTTCACATCTTGCAATCTTTTTGCCCAACAATGGTAAATACTCCTTTGTGTTACTTGGCCACAGGTCTAAAAATAAATAATATAAAAATGGATAATATAAGCACCTAAATGATAACATCTTTGTTTTTAAAATAAGAAAACAAAGAACCAAACACATCAGGATGAAAAATCAATAGAAGAAAAAATAATTTAAAGCTAGAAATATGAATCAAGTTCCAAGCATTTACCTCAAACTGCATAAACAACATATGCAAATGTAATGTTCTAGTGGGGCATATATACATATCAATCATTGGGTTATAACTTGCCACAAGCACGACGCTACATTTTTTTGATAATGGTTTTTGCAAACCTTTGTTTGAGTGAGAGAAATGTCAACCTCACATAGCTTCCTCCCCACTCTCCTTCATTTATTGCTTTTCTCTTGCTCAGGTATTCACTTCTCTTTCTTGCTTTGTTTTCGTATTGTTTAGCTTTCAAATAGCACAAACCATGTATGCAAACGTAATGGAAGAATTTATAAATATTAGAAATAGGAGAAAATGAAAAGGGGAACAATAGAAGGAAAGGGAAAACAAAAATAAAACTTGCAGAGGTAAAGATTACAACACCCTTTATCACGACATTTATTTCTATGATTATTTCATTTATTTATCATATTTAGTGATTATTTTGTGAGTAATTTTGTATATATATATATATAGCACATATTATTGATCTTAATAAAAATAGAAACTGTAATCATTTCCATAGGATCATAATCGCATATTAAATGTATCATATGTCATAACCAAAATCCAAGGTAAGTAATAACATTATACAAACAATATGCAATAAATCAAAGTATCTCAAAATAAAAATTAGATAACTGACTATATATACACCACCACATCAATAATATCCAACCCCCTCCCTATAATACAACAAAATAGAAGAACCTAGAATTAGAGCAGTTAGTCTACGAGCTAAGTCTTATACTATCCCAATTCCCAAGTGCTAAAGCCTTCAGAGGGCAATCACGATGATCTTCCTCAAAGCCTCGAAGTGTGGACCTCGTCAATGATGGGATTCCTACCATCTGAGCTAGCTGTCCTCCGACGAGTCGCGAAAACGTACATACAAGAAAGAAAAGAAAAGAGTGAGGTCACATCACTCTTATATTTAAGGTCACAAACAACGAACCTTTACAGTTCCAATCAAACAGAATAATCACCGTGAGTGATTATTTAATTATGCAATGCAAGGGAAACTAAAGTTTCAATCTTAGTTTGACAGACTCATGCATGTGAGCCCAATGCCTCCTGATTCCCATGATCAGAGGTCTTAACATTTCTTTTAGGTGACAATTAGGAGTACATATTCCTTCCTAGTACTTCATTAAACACAAGTCTTTATCCACTTTTGAAGGAATACTCTCCACCAATCCCGATGACGCTCAACAGTTGTCGAGATTATTGGGTCGAATAACATGAGTTTCCCAGCTCAGGATTGCAAGTCCTGGCTTTTAAGATTTCACAACCCAAATCCTCTCAGCCCCTAAACTCCGTGAGTCCTGCCTACATCCCTCAGGTACCATACTGTGGTCAACCCCTTATACACACTTCCTTTATACAATGCACATGATGCATGTTCCAACTTAATATTGAAACTTAAGTCAAAGACTTATCATTCTCATGAAATTCTAGCAGAATTTTCTCTATTTTTGGTACTTTCTCTCATACCTCTACATGGGTACGGTCAATAAACAAATAGACACAACCTGACAAACAACAATAATCATCATTCTCATTCTCAATTTCAATCATTTCTCATGGGCTCCCAAGGCCATGTCTTTTGGTAACTCTCAAGCTGACCATTCACATATCACATTACATTACATAGGCACCCATGGCCAATCCCTCGGTAATTCTCAAGATTTTCATATCTCATGACATAATATTTCAACACTTTAATTGAAGTAAAGTAATTAGAACAAGGCACATTCACCCGTCTTTGCCATTCATTGGCCAACTAGCACACACATAAGCTACCAAGATCGTAATTACTCCTATCCATAAATCTTGTCTCAAATCTATTTACTAACATTAAATCATTCATTTCAATTATTTTTAGCCACTTATGATCTTTATAATCAGTTCTTATACCTTCCAACATTATAGAACTCCTTCCTAATTATAAATTTTGCTGTCAAAAATGAAAACAGGGCAGCACTCAATTTGGATACAAAAGTATGCTTTTCAAGTCTCTAAACACATTCAAATTCATCCATTCTTTTTCCTACATGTTCCTCAATGTTGTAGCATCCAATAATAATCTATCAATCATCATTTAAACATAAAAATATGAACCAAATCACAGCTATACAGCAACAGGGCAGCAGTTCATTTTTACTGTTCATGTGACATTTTCAAGTATCAAAACATATCCAATTGGCTTTCGATGCTTACTAAAATTTAGATGTATCATATACTAATCAAAATACACTTAAGACGCAACATTTAGCTCATTTTAAATGTGGTTTTACTGTCTTAAAATAAGTCAGACCAGCAGAGTACAAATATGCAGAAAAGTTTGTCTTTCCTTGCTTCTAACATGTTGTTATGCATAATTAGGTTCCCATAGAGTCTAGAAATTATATGGCAGTAGTTATAACATGAAATCATGAACCCATACATGTGAAATTCATCATTTTCCATCGCAGATCCAATCAGAACAGCAGCCACGTTTTTTCTGCATAACTCACTTTTTCATACGCCAATACAGGTCATTTTAGCTTCCTTTGCTCACCAAACCTTAGGGGTATCATACACTAATCACAAGGCACTTAATTTCCAATGATTAGCACACTTTAATCATGGATTTATCACTAGTGTTTGCCGCCATACAGCAGAGCACATTATGCAGTAAATTTCACAATTTTATGCTTCCAACATGTCATTTATACATGGTTTGACTTACATTGGATATAGGAATCACATGACACTACTTGTAACATTAAATAATGATTTGTAGCATATTAAATATATGATTTTTCATCAATAATCATCACAGGACAGCACATACATCATGCACAAACACAGACTCTTTATAACTCAATTTGCGTCCAAATTCACCCAATCTTGTTCCTATATGTTCTTTAATGGTGTGGTATCCATTATCAACTCATTAGACATAATTTAAACATAAAAACAGTACCAAAATCACTGATGAAAAAGGGCTGGACAGTAGCTCAATTTTATTGTTTATTGGGTAAATTCAAGTAGCAAAACATGCTCAAATAGCCTCTAATACTTACCAAATTTTAGAGGGATCATATACAAGCAAAATACACTTAATAAACAACTTTTAACTCACTAATAACATGAAATTACTGACCTAAAATGAAGCAGATCAGAACATTAAATTATATAGCAGAATTCATGGATTACATGTTTCTAGCACTCAATATATGCATAGTTTCACTCCCTTCAAGTTTGGTAATGACCTAACACCTTTTGTAACTTAAAATTATGATCAAAAGTGAGTTAATTTCTTAATTTATCACACCAATTCAGACCAAGAACAACAACCATGTTTTTGGCAGAACAATGGTTTTTCAAGTGCCAAAATCAAACAACCAAGCTTCAATACCATGCATACAATTTAGGGCTTCACCCCACCAACTTCTAGGGCACAAAATACACCAATCAAGTGATTATAATTATGGATATAAGTGATAAATCAGTATATATAACAACAGCTAATGGCAGAGATAGATTCTTGGCAATAACTCACAAGAACACTTGGTTTCTTAAGAATCAAAATCATATACAAAGATATCAAGGGAAAATATCTAACACAGACATAATTTGACCATATAAGAATGTAAAACCTCCTCCCCCTTACCTGTAAACAGCTCCTAATCTTGAGGAGAATAAGAAAAAATCAAGCTTTGCTTCTTTGTGACCTCTTTCCACCTTCCAAGAAGCTTGTGGTTGGGAAATTAGAGCACCATGGTTATGGTTATGGTTATGGTTAGGAAAGAAAGCAACTGACCTAGGGTTTTCCAAGAAGAGGCATCAGCTATTATGATAGAGAAGAGGTATGTTCGTTCTATTCATAGGGTCACTTAAGCTACTTGAACTCTTAATTTTTGTTTTTAATCCTAGAGAGTATAAATCTATAATTTTTCTTTACAAAACTTTTCTAGACACAATAAAATAGCTTCTGTAATTTTTTTATAATTTTTGGAGCCTTTTAAGTATCTACAGTTGAGCTCACAAAGTTATCCATGAATACTTTAAGTCAAAATTGAGGAATCTCTAAAAATTACAGAAAAATTTATATAATTATAGAATAATATTTTGAACATATTAAAATAATATTCTAAACATATTTCCATGTTCAAAATATTATTTTGTCATGTTTTTATATTTATTTAACATTTACCTATCATCATGTGTTTGTGTTTCTAACTATCAAAATTTCTAGTTAATTCTGCAAATCTCTAACTTGTATAAGTCTAAATATAATTTATTGTTCTAAGAAAGTTTTAATTTCTCAGGATAAAGAATTTATATTTAGGCTTCCATGCAATGTCTCTATATATTAGGCTGATAGCAATAATAAAAAAAATATAAACATTTATTGGAAATAGAATATTAATAATAATACTTTCTAAAATTGAGGGTGTTACTGAGATCAAATAAGAGAAAAAAAGATCCCTAATAAACCAACAAAACAAACCCTAAACCAAGAACCACCTTCCATCAAAGAAATCAGAAGAACAAATAAGACCCCAAAACTCATTATGCGAATTAGAGGAAAAAAGGAACTATAATTTTTACCTATTAGAGTAGCAGTGTGATAACCCATTCAATAGAGAAAAAAAAAGATACATAATGCGGTTTCAATAAAGATGTGAAAAGTCGGATGAAGAGAATAAAAGAGAAAGGGGGACACTTATTTGAGCATAAATATTGGAATGGTGGTGGATAAATAATTAGAAGAGGAAGAGGTGCATTGGTATATATGTAAATGGGTGGAAAAATAAATGTGATAGCTTGGAAATATATTTAAATTCAAATTCAAATATGAAATATACATAGTAAATAGTAGCTATTAAAAAAAATCATTAATTCTCAAAACCTACCTACTGAAAATAACTATTTTAGTTTTTCATTAAAATATAAAAGAACAAATATAACCCTATAAAATGCAAAAGTTTGAAATTCCTTATATACCCTATTTTGGGCAAGAAATTGGTTGTCTAATGTGTGTATGTTTGTTAACGTACACGTACTTGTTTTTCAGTTGAAGTACATTAGCAAATTATAACTATAATGTATTTTAAAATGCACCTATGGTGTAGCTTAATAACATACTCCAACTAAAACCAAGTGAATGTATGTAGCAGATCCATATATATATATATATATATATATATATATATATATATATAGGGTGAGGATTAAACTACCAAGGAGGCGTTTGGTATATACGAAGTTTTTAGTTTTACAAGAATCTAAGGTAGGAATGTTTGTTTTCCATATTTGGTTTATTATTTAAAAAATAACATTTTCAGGAAATATTATTTCTCAGGAATTTTTTGGCCTATGTTTTCACGAAATTGTTCCTATGGAGAGGTGAGAATCTAACTTTTCTAAGTTGGGAGATAAGCCTTACTGTAATAAAAATATGACATTATCTTATTAACTCATTTAATGTGATAAATAATTAAAGTTTCTGGAAAAGTTCTATTAAAACTAAATGTAAAAATCTTTAATTTTTCAAATAACAAATATAAATATTCTCAAGAATATTTTTGACCAACCAAACAAATTTTAGTCATCCTAGAATCATGATTCCCAATTTTCATTATTTTTAGGCATGAAAAAATTTCTCTTCTACTAAACGAACCCCAAGAATAACTGGTGGTAGAGTTACTCTACTCAATAACTCTTATATATAATAATTTTTAACAATCCAAATGTTGAATATTTTGATATTACCTCAACGATTGTACCCATAATATTACATAAATATACATTTATTGCTAGTTAATCTTGTCGTTGACAATTTACTTATAATTTAGAAATCATATTATATGTTAATTTAAATTTCTTTAATGAAGCATCAATAGTTTTCAAACTTCATAAAAAAATTTATACTTGATCTACTTAACATAATCTTTTAATTCAACGGTTGGATCGCTAAAATTTAATATATACAAAGAGTTATTGAGTGCAATAACTCTATTAAGAATTACTCGTGGAGTAACTTGATTCTCATGGGATGTTTCAAATGAGAACACTTGTTATAATGAGAAATGAAAACTACCAATAATAATCTTTGGATCAAGATTAAAAATAACATACTATTGAGATTAAAACCCAAATTTAGCAAGTCGTGTCTTGTTCTCCAAGTTATCTATCTTCCTTCCCTTTCACGTATTTGCATTCACCATTCTTCATTCAACAGATGGGCAATGTTCATTTACGTCCGGCACACTTCGTAGAACTTATGCTTTGTAACGCCACATTTGATTAAAAATTTGTGGCTTTTGCCTTACCCTTTGTGCTCTACCTCTGAACCACATCTTTGCACCTTGGATTGGAGTGAAAAAGAGTAATTGGAATGGAGTTTACGATATCAGATAGGATCCGCTCTCTTCAAATCAAAACAAATATTTAAATAACCTATGGCAATTGCAATGGCAAGTGAACATCGAGGACAAAATGTGACGGAGCAACCATACTCAAATTGCCCACCTTATAATACCTTTCCAAAAACAAGAATTGATAACCCTCATTTGTATCAATGGAGTTTACCAAAACACTGACCTTTAATTTTTATTTTAATTTTAAGAAATATTAAATTGACGTTACATTAATAATCATTGAAGTAATTTAATTTTTTTTTTAATAGTGATTGTAATTGCAAAAAAGCAAATTTTTTGTTTTAAAAAGGCGGTGAAGGCAATTTTAAAAGCCAAATGCAATAGTTAAATTCTAAATAATAAGCACAAGGTAGTGATGGTGAAAAGAAAAAATAAAGAAGAAAAAAGATAGTTGATGAACATAAAAGGAAGAAGAAAACGGTTTTGGGTGTATTGGAATGGATAGTTCCTTGTGTTCATGCTTCAATTCATCAAATTAATGTTTGATTTGAAGCTAAATGGGGATACTGTACTTGTCAGTAGGTCAGGGATCGGTGGTGATGGTGGAGTCCAGCGGCACAACCACGAATGTAGAGAGCCATAGCGAGACAGACCACCGGCAACGATCCCTGGCAACACCACCACCATACGTGAGAGGGAAGGAGAAGATAATCGACGAACAAGGACGTGACTTAATAAATTTGGGTTTTAATCACAATTGTTTGTTATTTTCATCTAGATCCGAAGGTTATTATTGCTTGCTCTCATTTCTCATTATAAATGTATTCTCATTATATATATATATATATAAAAGAAAACAACTGTTTAAGTGCTCCAGGAACCGTGACATACAAAAAAAAGTGGGTCACAGATTGCAGAAATATTAAAAGTAAAAATAAAGATTAATGAAAATATAAAAATAAAGAGTAACTTGTGAGGTCCATCTGATAAACGTTTTAAAGTTACAACAATAAAGAAAAAAGTTTTTTAAACTATAAAAGTTAAAGAAATAATGTATTATGAGTTTAATTTTTATGTACTATCAATGTAAAAACTTTATACTGTTAATTAATCAGAAATTATTATTAGTATAATTTTTAAGATAGTTATTGTCAATTTGATTAATTTCACACTTAGTTCGATTTATAACAAAGACTAAATTGAATTAATGTTTTGCACACAAGTATTTGTACTTATTTAAGACAGTTAAATTCATAATAAAATTCAATTATTTAATAACAAAATCAAATTTAATTATCTATTTGAAAATTAAAGTCTTAAGCTATGTTTGACAAGTATTTCAGCTAGTTTCTAGCTTTTTTTACTAGCTAAAAAACTATTTGACCTTATTAATAGTATTTAGTAAACAAGCCTTTTTTTAATGAATTGTAGCATTTTTGAGACGCAACTTCAAGTAACGTTTTTTAAAATACTAGCTTCTAATTTTTATATTTTATTCCTTTTTTACCCTTAAAATACTTCAAGATATTTTAACTATT
>CM014734.1:54137768-54188753 GCA_004329165.1 Spatholobus suberectus | reverse complement strand
ATGAATTGATGTAATTCTTCTTGCATTGCTATCACCCAGTCATTGTCTATTAGTGCTTCTTTTATCGTTTTAGGTTCAATTTCTGAGACTAAGGCACAAGACGCTTGATTCTTTAGTGATGACCTTGTCTTAACTCCTTCAGTTCATTCTCCAATAATCTAATCTTGAGGATGATAGGTAACGAACTTCTAGTCCTTATGAGATCCTTTCGTCTGATTATCGGTCTGTTGTTGTTGAAGAGTATCTTCTAATTCTTTTACTTTGTCTGTGTTTGTTTGATCAGACGATCCCATTTGCAAGTCTGCAAAATCTTCTTCCAAATCTGATAGTCTCTTATCAGGGGTTAGTGTATCATTAAATTTAACATGGATAGATTCTTCTACAACAGAAGTTCTAGAGTTGAATACTCTAAATGCTTTTGATGTGTCGGAATATCCAAGAAAAACACCTTTATCAACCTTAGAATCAAATTTTCCTAGTTGATCTCTAGTGTTGAGAATATAACATTCACATCCAAAATGGTGTAAGTATGAAATGTTGGGTTTTCTATCTCTCCACAATTCATAAGGAGTCTTTTTAATTATTGGTCTGATCAATATTTTGTTTTGAACATAACATGCTGTATTTACAGCTTTTGCCCAGAAGTACTTAGGGATTGAATTTTCACAAAGCATGGTTCTTGCCATCTCTTGTAGAGTTCTATTTTTCCTTTCAACTACCCCGTTTTGTTGAGGTGTTCTCGGTGAAGAGAAGTTGTGGAAAATTTCATTCCTTTCACAAAAAGATTTGAACTCAGCATTATCAAATTCAGTTCCATGGTCACTCCTAATTGTAGTAATACAAAAACCTTTTTCATTTGAACTCTCTTACAGAATATTTCAAATACAGTAAAAGACTCTTGTTTGTAGGCTAGGAAATAAACCCATGTATATCTAGAATAGTCATCAATAATGACAAAGCCATAGTTTTTTCCACCAAGACTAAGAGTTTTTGTAGGTCCAAACAAATCCATATGCAATAATTCTAATAGTTTGGAAGTGGAAACAACATCTTTTGATTTAAAAGAGGTTTTGATTTGTTTCCCTTTCTGACATAATTCACAAAGAAGATGAGTTTTCCAAGAAATCTCAAGCAATCCTTTTACTAAACTCTTTTTATATAGTTTCAAAATATGTTTCAAATTGATATGCCCAAGCTTTTTTGCCAAATCCATTTTTCATCTTTTTTGGTCATTAGGAATGTAACATTTTGTTTGTTCAGATCTTCAAACTCAATCTTATACAGATTGTTATGTCTTTTGGTAGTAAAAAGAATGGATTCATCATTTCTTTTGACTATGCATAATTCTTTGTTAAAGGATACAATAAATCCACTGTCACAAAATTGACTTATGCTAAATAGATTGTATTTTAATCCTTCAACACATAAGACATTATCTATAGATGGAAGATGAGACTTACCAACTTTACCTATACTAATGATTTTTCCTTTTCCATTTCCACCAAAGGAGACTGTTCCTTCATGTGGTTGAAGGTCTAGGAACATAGACCTTTCTCCCATCATGTGATATGAGCATCTACTGCCTAGGTACCAGAATGAATCCCTCCTTTTTCCTATTAAGGACATCTGCAACAGGAATTATTTGAGATTTTGGTACCCAAATACTCTTGGGTCCTTTCATGTTAGTCCCAAAAGTCTTATTTGACCTCTATTTCCTTTTGTGCTGACATCTTTGGAGTGAGTGTCCAGACTTACCAAAAAAGTTACAGAAGGTTGAATAAGATTTAGAAGATGATGGTTTAGCATTTCTGTCTTCTACAAATCCTATCCTAGATTTGTCAAATGGAGATCTTCTATATTTTAAAATCATTTGAAGTTTTGAAGATCCGTCTACAAATTTGGTCAGATCATTTTTCAGACTAATGACCTTTTTCTTTAGTCTATCAACTTTAGAAAGAAGCATTACCTTTTCAGGATCTGAGGCTAAGCTCTTATGCATTTTCATCAGATCTTTCTTAAGTATTTCATTTTTTGAAATTACTCTTTGATATTTTTCTTTATATTTCTTATACTCAAGAGCAATCATGTGAGAATTAACAAGAAGAGTGTCATATGACATATCTTCGTCATCAGACTCAAATTCAGAACAGTCAAACGATTATAAAGAGTTTTTAGGAAAAAAGTATACCTCAGATGTTACTTTCTCAGTGTCTGCCATAAGACAAATATTAGCTTTTTCATCGTTTGAACTGCTAGTGCTATTGTCTAGATCTTACCAGGTGGCTAGGAGGTTTTCTTCTTGTATCTTTTCTTTGAACTCCATCCTTTCTTTAGTTTGAGGCATTCAGCATTAATATGTTCAGGCTTTTTGCACTCAAAGCAAATGATTTCATTGTTCTCTTCTTGAGGATGCTTTCTATATCTAGTGTCATTCTTTCTAGAGGATTGCTTAAATCTTCCTTTCTTCTTGAGCATCTTTTTGAATTTTCTGGTGATGAGGGAGATCTCATCGTCTATTGAACAGCTAGAGCTTTCATTTGAGCTTTCAGATTCTTTAGACTAAACCTTCAGCGCTTTGTTTCTTCCTTTTCTCTCAGTCTTTTCGTCTGTTCTTTGACTTGATTCTCCAATCTTTAGAGCAACTAAGTCATTATTTTTGACTGTCTTTTTTGAAAAGATACACTTCATGTACTTTTAGAGCTCCCAGTAACTCATCCAGAGTTAAAGTCTTCATGTCCCTTGCTTTAGCTATGGCTGTAGCCTTGGGTTCCCATACTTTTGGAAGACTGTCTAGGATCTTGAGATTGTTCTGAGCCTTAGAGAACTCAACACCAAGTTTTTGAAGTCCATGTAGAATTGTTTGAAATCTTCCAAACATTTCATCAATGGTCTTTGTCTCTTTCATGGTGAACATCTCATAATGTCTTTGAAAAGTTGTTGCTCTCCTAAGACGAACATCTTTTGTGCCTTCATGTGTTATGCGAATAGTATCCCACATTTCCTTAGCAGTTCTGCAACTGCAAAATTTATTATATTCAGTTTTTGATAGGCACAAGTTATAATGTACTTAGCTTTTGCGTTTTGTTGTAACATGTTGTAGTCATCTTGATTGTATTTGTTTTCTGGCTTGGTTACAACATCATCTCTATGTGTTATGATTCTCCAGATGCTATAGTGAGTGGACTTGATGTACATTTCCATTCTGTCCTTCCAGTATGCATAATCCTCTCCATTGAAAGTTGGAGGCCTTGACAATAAGGATTCTTCAGGAATGAATTGTCCGTCAAGGTTTGCCATGCGGATCTTTTCCTCTAACACCTGTTAAGGTGCTCAACCCTTAGAGGCTGAGCTTTGATACCAAATTGTAAAACACAAAGATAACACAAGAAGGGGGGTTGAATTGTGTTATAGAAAATTTTCGCAAAACTTTTGTTAAACACGTATCGTCTGAAATAAGATCAAAAAGATTTTCCAAAACATTTTATAAGACAGACGAAAGCTGAAAGACAAACTGGAAAACACACAAGATTTATACCAGTTCGTCTCACCCTCGAGACTACATCCAATTCCTGACAACAACCAAGTTCCACTAACTCTTTCAAGTTACAAGTATTCTTTCCACAAGCCTCTTCAGGCTCAATCCAAGTAGTTTTTTACTTGCTTCTCCAAGCAAAACCCCAAGTATTCTTTGAATCAAAGCCTCTTTAGGCTTCCACCAATCTCGTTAAGAAAAAGGTTTACATGTGAGTTACCTCACTGGGTTTAACGTCTTAACAGACGAATATACAATGAAGTACAAAAAGAATTTTACAATCAGAATATACAAGAGCTTTTTCTTTTCTTAAGAATGTTATCATTTTTTAGAATCAGCAACAACTATGACGACAGTAGCTATTTGAAAAAGGTCTCTTCTTCTATTTATAAGCTTCTCCAAAAGTATCTGTTGAGTGCTTTGTAGAAGACAGCCTTCGTCTGATGAAGAGGGTTGTTGGAGCATTAAATACAACATTTAATGCCTTTCACCAACTTGTCATATGATAAAATAAAGCAGTCTGTTTATCTTTTCTATTCTTATACTTAATCTTGTAGTAGTTGTCATGTCTACTTTCCTATTATGACATTCGCACACACATTCCTCCTTTTTCACTGACTTTCCTCAAGAGTAAGTATATAGGCTTTATAAGTTTCGAGGTAGCTTTCGCTTTGATTAATGTGTAGATCTTTTTAGAACCTTGTCATCGTCTTGTAATATCTGTTACGGATTTAATCAAAGGACAAAGATGATATATTTTTAAAGATATTAGACGGTTGCTTATAAACCTGTTACAGATGACTACATGATTACGTAAAAACATATATTTTAACTGTTTGTTATTTTTAAAATATTTGAGGGTTATAAATTTGTCTTTTGGCTTAACAATAAGGCTTAAAACAAACTTTGAAAAAGATTTTTTTTACTTTAATTAAGAGATATATATGTTGGGCATTTTTGTTAACATATGTGGCCTTTTTACTAACATATGTGGCTTTTTTATTTTATAAAACCAATAGTAAATAATTTTTTGTTAGAGGTCTAAAGCTTGAGTTTTAGTAAATTTACCCTTAGGCTAGCCTTGGGTACACTTGAACCAGCTCCAAATTACAAGTGATCACACGATAATTTATTGCCAGGTCGAGCATTTAATATATTCATATATCATATGAGTACAAATTTTAATATTTTTACGAGAAAATAGGCTATACACTTACAGTGTAAAGTAGTTTTACACTGTCATCCAATTACAAACCACTATTTATTGTAAATTTGTTGACTTTTATAATAAATTCTTTAAAAGTCATATTAACGGTAAGTTTTGATTGGCAGTATAAAATTTTTACACTAACAGTACATGACCATTAAATTCATTTTTTAATTGCTAGAGTTACCCTTCCAGAAAAAACAATGTTACTTTAATTTGTTGAAAGTGTGTATATTAAAGACTAGGCATTTGTGTGTTTAAAAAGTTAACTTATATTTTTCGCATCAAGTGAAGATATAAAATCTAGTCAAATTTATATCATGAATCGTGCATTTAATAACCTCAATTATTCGATGTAGCTTTCAATGAGAGTTTTTTCTAAGCCATTAACTAGTCGGTAGGGGGGTGGACTTTCTTTCCATTAGGCGTGGAGCGCGGACAAAATTAGTTGTCTTGTAGCTTTCTATGAAAGTTTATAGAAAAATAAAGCCAGAAACTATAACCATAGAGACAAATGTTGATTCCTTATTAGTCTGTCAATTCTTTTATCGTGCTAAATGGTGTGTGTGTGTGTGTGTGTGTGTATATATATATATATATAATCAATGAGTGTGTGCATCAACTTATACGGGTTTGTTCTAACTTAATAGTCTCTAATTCGAACATACAACTACATTAAATACACAAAGAAAGAACTTTGCTATCTATAGCTATCCAATTTAAACTGAGTAGAATTGCTTCCGATTCCATGGAAAATACTTTTGGTTTTATCCCAAAAAAATAAGAAAAAAAAGAGACAAAATATCATTAACGCTGTGTTTGGTAGGGAGGAGAGAAATAGAGGGAGAGGAAGTAGGTAGAAGAGAAGAGAAGTAGGTAAGAAATAGAGTGAAAATAGAGGTTGTTTGGTTGAAGAAAAGTAGAGAAGAAATAGAGAGGAAGTTTGCTTTTTGACTTTTGGGGATTTAGAGTGAAATAATAAAATTACATATATAACCCTTACAATTTTGAATGATATAGAAAAAATATATTCGAATATGATACAACACATTCGAATATATTGGATGATATATTCAAATATGTTGGTAACATATTCGAATATATGTACCAATATATTCGAATGTGTTGTAACATAGTCGAATATATTGGTACCTATATTCGAATATGTTACCAACATATTCGAATATGTGTGCATTACAGAGGGACGAATTTTTGAAAGTGTGCATATATTCGATTATGTTAAAAGACATAATCGAATATATGGCAATTTCAGAGGCACGAATTTTTTATGGTGTCTATATATTCGATTATTTTAGTCATATAATCGAATATATGATCATTACAGAAAGCACGAATTTTGAAAATAACATATATTTTGTATTATGTTATTATAAATAAAACCACAATAATATTATAAATATACTATAGTAATAATTTACTATATTCTTCATATAATTATCACTATATTACATTATATTCAGAAATTACCTGTATATAAAATTTAAGATTTATAGAAAAGCAAGATTAAAGTCTTATAAAATTTAATATTTATAGAAAAGCAAACACAACTAAGATTAAAGTCTTACGGAGAATATTTATATTACAGACATAAGTAAAAACAACATAAAATATAATCTACTCAGATGGCCTATTCTGAAAATAATGCTCAAGTTCTTCAAATCGCTTATCAAAGTATGTAAATCTTTCCTCAACTCGTTGGTCCAACTGGCGCACATTAATAGCTAAATTATCCAATTCATGTTGTAAGCCTTGAATTCCAGACCAAATTTGACTTAACATATTTATTTTCTTGATTGTTTTGTTGAGCTGTAGCAGAACCTCCATCATCCTCAGTTCCATCTTCCGGTCCTTGAGTCTCTTCTTGTTGTTGATGCAGCCTTTGTTGAGAATATTGCCATACTCCATCAACATTGAAAATATTCAATTTCTTCAGGTACCTTCTATTAAAATAACTAGACCAACCAAGTGTAATCTCAGTATCTTCATCGCATACAAGCTGATAGCGTTCTATTATCCTTAATATGAGCATAACATACGAAAGGGGCATATCATTTTTCTATCTGCATTTCTTCATGTGCTGTATTATGTAATATGGCCAATTGATAGGAATATTTTGTTTCAAAGCCCATAGAACAAAGATATCTTCTACAATAAGTTTTGTATAGTTTCCTGTACATGGAACTAAGATGTGTGCATAAACATAATGCAGAAGTCTATCTTCTACCATTAAATTACTTACATTTTTTGTGGGATGTCCTTCTGATCTGGGCCTCATGAGTGAAGTTAAAGCATCATGTTGGCTATAATTCACCCACTCTTCAATTTTTGGTGGTTCAAACTTATGGCCATGATACTTCAATTTTGCTAAATCAAACCAATCTTATGGCCTAATGCGAATCTTAGTTTTTTTATCTCAGAATATAAATCACCATTTGGATGAATTAGCATGTTGGAATAGAAAACTCTTACCAAGTCTAGATAAATGGCACCCTTTAAGCCAACAAATGTGTCAAGTCCTTGGAAAGCAAGCAGCTCAACAAATTGAAAACCAGCTAATTGGAATGCTTGGAAGTCCATGATCTTGGCATTGACCCACTTTCTGCAGAAAAAGTGAGCAGTGTAATTCTTCATTTGATCTTTGTTGGAAAAGAAGACACTTTGATTTAATGCCAGCTCATGATTAATGTCTTGAGATTCGGGTTGTTTTGCCTTTTCTTTGCCATTTCTGCTTCTTTTATCATGGCTAGAAGAAGTAGCCATTATAAATGTCCTGTTGAATACAAAAAAAATAAAAATAAAGATACAAAGTCATATTCATATGTGTATATATAAAACAGCCTCAAGGTTTACCCACAATGAATATTATCCAATATAAATATCATAAATATCAAAATAATTCATTACAATGACAAAGTGCATTAATTACAAATCAAAATCGATAAAGTGGTGCACATGATCATACAAAAAATTAACCAAGTATCTAATTTGAATTCCAGCCAACAAAATTCTTACAAACATATTAAATATTAATGTATATATTACAGTACACTAAAAACCAACTTCGGTCATCATTCTTATTAATTCTTGAAGTCGAAGATAAGCGGGTATCCCAAATAATTTACGCTTTTGGGCGTCGTTATTGCAGAGATAATTGTAACATTGCATACGATATTGGTCTCTAATATTCATAACAATCAATGCATCCCAAACATCTTCTTCTGAAATGACACGAGCAGTACTTCTCCTTAACACAGCTACCTATTCACGAATGATCTCATTTCGATTCTCAATTGCTACAACTTGTCGTTCAGCTATAGATGCCTGCCGCTCCGCCACCTGAGATAATTTCTCAGTCAATGCATTACCGCTTATAATTGCCTCTGCAACCCTATCAAGACCTGTAGTAAGCTTGTCCATTTGAGCATCAAGGACATCAACCATAGGTGCTTTTCTTTTTGTTCCACTGGAACCTAAAGTCCCTGTAGATGGAATGGACTGTGCATAAGGTGGACTGAATGATCCGACATTTGGTGGGGATACTTGAACATCGTCAAGGTTTCTCACATCTTCGTCATTCATTGTAGTATCATCAATTGCATCATTCAGCTCAATGGTTTGATTATCCTTCTCAAGAGCACGATGTAATTGTCGTGGAGTTAAGCCCATATACCCTGATGCCTAATCAGAAGAATGCAGCTTGTGAAGTAGATCATAGTGACGGATTTGATATTTTCTCTATTTGGCAGCAGATGGTTTAGCCTACATATATCATTATATATTAAGCAAACAAATTTGAACATTTATGTAGCAAAAGAAATGAACAACAACATCATTTACCCTTGTAAGATCATCCCAAACTTCATCCTCAGCCTCGAATCTTTTAGTGATTGGACTCCAAGCAAAGCCGCTGAGACCATTAAATAGGTCATATACTTCACGCCATTTATCCTTCATTGTCTTTTGTCTATTTTTAATGTGGTTCTTTGTAACATCCCTTAATCCAGCACTTCTCAAGGTTTGTACAATATTTGCATATGCTTCAGATGTCCAACTACCGTCTACTCTATTACCCTTGTGGACTTTATCAACCATTGCATTTAGTAAAATGTGGTCCATATCCTCTGTCCATCTCATTAACTCCCTTGATGGCTGACTACTCTGACCAGTTTGTCCCTTTCCCTTGTTCATTTTGCTACATAAAAATTAAATTTAAATAATATACAACAAAATACTCATAAGAAAAATATATGAATAAAAAAAGTCATCCACAAAGGCTTCAAATATAATTGTTGTTTATGTTATGTAAATCTCTTCATATACAACAAATTACATAAAGTAAAATATTATTACATTCCATGCAACGACATTAAAAAGTAAATAACACTAATTGTTATTAATGTTCATAAGCATTCCACATTGCATTTGCAATGTTGTCCCTTAAATCTGCTCCTTATCTATAATCATGATCTCGCTGTTGTATTTGGGATCTATCTGCATCACACTGAAGTAGTTCATGATCAACTTCAACTAAAATTGACTCATCATCATCCACCCCAACTAAAAAATTATGTAGTATACAACATGCCACCACTATATTTCTCATAGTTTCAAATGAATAGTGAGGTTCTGTGCCACTAGCTATTATAGGAAATCTCTTCTTTAACACACCAAATGTTCTTTCAATTACATTTTGGAGGGATGAATGTCGAAGATTGAATAACTCTTTAGCATTTTGTGGCCCTCTAACTGCATACTCCTTCAAGTGGTAACGAACACCACGATATGGTGTAAGAATATGACGTTTTAGCATGAAACCGGCATCCCCAAGATAAAATTTTCCTACACAGCAATTTTTACTATGATTACTCACTCTAGTCTATTTGTAAAAATATTTAGAATGGAGACATTACCCATAATGTTGACTGACCTTCGGGTATTATTAGTGGGTCTTCCCTACTTAATACATCTTTTAATATCCTATAGTCAAATGCAGTTCCTTCCCACCCAGCTAAGACATATGTGAATTTCATGTTGAAATCATATGCAACAAAAACATTTTGCGTTGGCCAATTTTTTCTATCTCGATACCGAGGGGCTTCTGCCCTTGCAACCTTCACTCGGACATGAGTACCATCAATTGCTCCAAGGCAATCCTTTGTTGGAAAAAAAATAAAATTACATAGTTATTAAGATGTTAAAATAACTAAGTAACAAAAACCAAATTCTTATCTAACAAGTGTACCTTGAAAAGGGATAAAACCTGCTATTGTTAAAGATATGTGCTGGGATGTCCCTACCCAATGGTTGAACTAAAAGTTCACCTTATAACACAATTATAGCATGTAAGACCTTGTGAAAATGTCAACTCACAGTCTCACCGGATCGATGGAAGAAGAAAGAAACTGTGCGATTTTTAACATTATGACTTATGATATGTAAGAATTTAGCAACTTGCTCTTCTACAGTGGACCGTATGTTATCCTTAACAATACCCGTGTTTCTTAATTTCTCACATAACTATATAAATGCTTCAGGCCCCATTCTTATAATATCACGACACCTTTCTGTATGAACTAAATACGTCATTAACTCTTGACGCCTCTGCTCATTTTGAGGAGCAAATTCATTGGCCCATGCATTATTTTTCCTTGATAACAAATTAAGTGTATGCAATGCATGTCCTACACAACACAACAATATCATTGCCGCAACTTGCATTCTTGTATGCACCTCCTGCTGGGCATTTCCTATTATTTGTCCTTGCATAGCCATTTGATTAATTAACATTTCCTCTTTATCCAACTCGTCATTGTCTATGTTTTTCATCCCTTCAGAAGACATTTCTTTCTGAAAAAGATAATATATTATAATGTCTAAATATTTAAACACATGTTTTAATATGTGTGCATATATATATATAAAGAAAAGTCTTAAACAATAGCATATTAGAATCAATATCATCACCTTTCATCGTCATTACATAACAATTACACACTATTTCATACATTATATACCTATTGAAATGAACAGAAAAAAAAAATCTCAACAACCAACAATTACATGACATTAATTAATAATAAAATTAATTTAAAAAAACATAATAAATTATTTTTAATTACATCTACATAATTTTATTTTAATTATATTATATATCATTAATTATATATATATATATATATATATATATATATATATTATTTTTTAAATTAAAAAATATCACATATTCGAATATGTGATGCATATTCGAATATGCAATCACATATTCAAATATGTGATAAGCATATTCGAATATGCATATCACATTCGAATATGTGATTGCATATTTGAATATAGCATATCACATATTCGAATATTTCATACACTGTTGTCCAATTTTTCAATAATATTTTCTCAATTCTTCGAAAAAAAATATACAGATATATGCATCAAACTATTATTTTACTCCAACTCACCATACCCAATTGTAATCACTCACGATATTTAACACCAACTTTCATAAAAATTCTAAATTTTCAACCAATAATACACTTAAATTATTCCAGAGTAACAAATAGATCAGATAATTTTTCACCATATATGAGTAAAAGAGAGCCTTACCTTTTTAAAGAGACAAAAATGAGCTCAAATTACCGGACTAATATATCAAGACTCGACCACCACCACGCAGGAGAAGAGAAACTGACGCAGGAGAACGATGGAGGATAAGCAACTTTTGCTTTTCTGAAAGCCAACAATGTTTAAAAAGTAAGAAAAAGTAAAGGGTAATAACGGAAACAACATTGCACGTTCGCATTTCTTCGTAAATCCACGCATATTTGCGATGATGTTTTTTAGCGTGGGACCCACTAAAATTTCAAAAATTTCTGCGCTATTTCATTGGTACCAAACGAACGGAAATTATAAACATCGCTTCACTTCCGCGCTCTTCTCTTCTTTTCTTCGCTAGTTCACCGCTACCAAACACAGCGTAAATTCTATACATATTTAAGCATGGTCAACAATTTTAAACAACTTTATTTTTCTCACCCAACAAACATCATTAAGCTCTATAAGCATTGTGTTAAATCATAGAGTTCAGTTAAAAGCAAGACCTATATTTTTCACATCAACTGCACCTTTAGGATAACATTCAAATTAATGTCACAAATTGGTCATTTAGTAGTTTATGGAAAAATAAAGCAAAAGACCCAAATCAAACGTGACCCCTTACTCCAAGCATTGGTACTACCTATTAAAGTTGTTGAATCAATTATATATCTTTTTAATAAATGTTAGGTGTACGTTTCATTCATAAACTTGGTCATATATACCAACAAGTCGTTAGTTCGAGTAGAATTGGGTTCGAATCCCAAGGTATTGAATTTGGGTTTTATGGATGGAAAAAGAATGGTTAGATTAGTAGAGATTAATCATTGATAAATTTGGTGAATTCTTCGCACTTATAATATAATTACCCAAAAACTTCGTCATATATGCGTGAGTCTTGTAAGACATCTAACCATTGATTATCAATAGTTGTACTGGTCAAAGTCTTTAGCTTTGTTTTTCAACTTTCTTAACAAGGTACACCGGACATCTAATAAATTTTTCCACTCCCAAAAGAAAAGTCTATCACACTTTTGAACCGGTTGTGACGTAGAAAAAACGACGTTGAAATCAATGTTAAATTCTCACCAAAAAAAATAATCAATGTTAATTTTAAATAATCTTATACCAACAAATGTGGGCCCCGGGATGTTATTGCTAGAAATGGTTGGAGGAAGAAAAAAAAATGTATGAAAGTCATTTGAGGAAACTTTCCAAGTTCCATTTAGAATGAATTTATAATTTGCATGAAGGACAAATATATATAACATACAGATTAAAAGTAAAGAAGCAAGCATATAATTGTAGGGCTATGTGATGCAGCCAGTGGCACCCTATGAATCATTTTACTGATAAACTTATAACACAATTGTCATCCACACTAGTGATTATATTTTTGAATCCCAAGTCAATCTCTAATTTTACAATACTCTTGCAATAATTAGAATAATATTTTTTTTCAATAAGTATAGGAGCTTGATTTCCTGTTGTTACCATTTTTATTTAATTAATAGATAGATAAATCAATATAGTATAAAAATTTTATTAAAATTTCCACTAGTCCCGGCTTAATCCATCTCTTCTCAAGTAATTTTTAACTATCATTTTCTCCATTTAGATAATCTGAGCTATCTTACCTATGTTGCCCATCTTGCCAGCTACCACTCTTATCTTTCCTACATTTGTAGATCGATACAACTAATATCTTAAAAATCTCCTAAAAGAATACCGCAGACAATTGTTAATCAAATCGATCAGGCTAGCAAATGGATTGATACTAAGAAAAAAAAAGTAAGTTTAATTTCTATACATTTTCAGTGTAAAAATTTTTACAATATCAACCAATCAAAAATTATTATAAAAAACTTTTGAAGTAGTTATTGTAAAAGATAACAAATTTACCATACACATTCATTTGTGATTGAATGATAGTGTAAAATCTTTTTACACTGTTAATGCATAGATTATTTTCTAAAAAAAAGAAATCTCATCTATTTTGTGAGATGATATTTTTTCTTTGGTTTAAATATTTGTAATTAAATAATAGTGTAAAATTATTTTATATTGTCAGTGCCTATACTATTTTCTAAGAAAAAGAAATCTCATTTGTTTTGTGAGATGATATTTTTTATTGGTTTAAATGTTTTTACTCTCTATCATATACATTTTTTTTTTGTTTTGGTCCTTGTAATTTTATTTTTTAAATGGTCCTTGTAATTTTTTTTATTTAATTCTTTTTATTTTCTTTTAGTCCTTGTAATATATCAATTTTTTCATTTTAGACCCTATAATATTTTTGATCATTTTGAGTTAGTCTCTTTAAAAAAAAATGGTAGTGACTAAAAGCAAATTATTCATATATTACAAAGAAGAAAATGAAAAAATAAGTATATTACAAGGACTAAAATAAAATAACAAAAACCAAAAGAAAAAAGAAAAATTTTACAAGGATTCTTTAAAAAAAATCTTATAAGAACTAAAATTGTAAAAACAATATATTACAAAGATTAAAGATATATTTAAGCCTTTTTGATTGATTTGAATGATGAAATTCTCATTAACCATGAAGCTCTAGAGCATCCATTATAAGGAAATGGTCAAAAATGGATTGGCTTGTAATATTTTTAATTCTACCGAGGGATCATTAACTTCCATTATAAAGGCTATATCACGGCATTTTAACACAATTACAGCAAGTGGAAGCAGAGAAAGAAAACAACTTGTTGTGAAAGTCAGTCTCGTATTCCGACAAGAGCTCGAAACTAAAATTCGTAAGTATAATCGCGGAAGCATAATGTAAGAGACAATAGACAAGTCAGTAGATTAACAAGCTTATATGGGTAATGGAAGTACAGTAGAAAATGAGTTTAATTGCCTAGTAGAAAATGAGAAGGTAAGGTCCGTTTATTTCAGTTTTTATTTTTTATTTTTATTTTTTACTTTTACTTTTAATTACAAAACTGTCATCTTATTTTTAATATTTTTTTTTTGGTTAAGTATAGCACAACTGTTTCCTTCACATAGAGTGTAATGACATGTTTGGTTAGGTGGAAGAAAAATATGAGAGAAAAAAAATATTTGAAATTTGAATTTAAAAGAATGTGGAAAGAAAATTTTTCTTTCAAATTTTTTTTTTCTGTTTTTTCTTCAATCAAATAAAAAAAAAAATTTTGTTAAATATATATATATATATATTATTTTATTTTATTTTTTCTAACCAAACATACCATAAGCCAAGGAGACATTCCTTTATGGACCGATCTTTCTCTCCAACCAAGCAGACATTTCTTTCCAATCTTGATTCAACAGGTTCTTTATGGACCGACGTAAAGAAGCATAGCAATGACTGTTTGGAAGATCTTGCCGAATCATGTTTAGCGCAAACAGAGATTCAGTATAGCAGCGAACTGTATGAAAACCCGTTGCCAAGTGGTGGAGAAACCATGGTAAATAACCATCAATTCAGCATACATACTAGTGGAGTAGCCATCAATTCATCTTATTTTTAATCTGTTTTTTGTTTTTAAAGATTTGTACAGAAAATAAAAAAAAATAAAAAAGGTTTTTTTTTACTTTTTTTTTTATAAATCTTTAAAAATAAGAAACAGATTAAAAATAAAGTAACAATGTCGTAATTAAAAAATAAAAATAGAAAATAAAAACTTAAACGAGTCCTAAAATCAATCAAATTTATCCCATAACTTAAAATAGCTTATAATCTTTAACTTCTTGGAGTACTTAAACGAGAGAGTTTCTAAAAATATTGAGATACATTCGTTTATTTTAAACTGCGAGACAAATCTAATTCACTTTACTTTCTTAATTTCTTCCCCCATATCTTTCCATAGAGTACATATTACATTTGAAGGAAACCTAGAAGTGTGGTGGACATTATTTACTCTTCTATTTCACGAATAACTTCCAACTCGAAATTCTGACGTCTTGCTGGAACAACGGCATTTGTTCTAGAAGAACCGGTGATGTCAAAAGGAGTAGGGGGTACAATTAACTCGTCTCCATCCCCTTCAAGCATTTGTACCACAGTTTTCATGGATGGACGGTCCACTGGGTTCCACTGAATGCACCAAAGTCCTACAATGGCAAGTTTCTTTGCAATTTTAACATCTCCCTGATCCTCAATGGTAACTTGCATGTCTCTGCCTTCGAGCAAATTATGGATCCATTCAGGGTACAGAACTTGGAAACGTTCCTCGTCTGACCCAGTTGTATTCTTTCTTCCTCCAACCATCTCCAACAGCAACATTCCATAGCTGTAAATGTCAGACTTGTAAGACACATTACCGAAGTTCCTTGAGAAAACTTCTGGGGCAATGTAGCCCAAGGTTCCCCTGGCTGCAGTCATAGACACTGTGCTCTGATTTTTGGGACACAACTTGGCAAGTCCAAAATCAGTGATTTTTGGGTCGAAGTGGTCATCTAGTAAAACATTGTGAGGATTGATGTCAAAGTGAAGTATTCTATGATCACAACCAAGATGGAGATACTCAATCCCTCTGGCAACACCCAAAGCAATTTGTTGCAACTTCTCCCAACCAAGGAAAGCATCCTTGTTGTCCGGTGGAGCCAAGAATCTCTGCAGCGACCCGTTTGGGAAGAAATCATAGACGAGTGCACGGTGGAACCCATCCGCGCAGAATCCAAGCAAGCGAACAACGTTAACGTGATGAATTTTCCCTATGATTCCCACTTCATTTATGAAATCCTCTCCATTTCCCACTGTGTCGTTGAGTATCTTGACAGCAACGAGAATTTCTCGGGAGAGCATTCCTTTGAACACTGCTCCATGAGCTCCTTCTCCTAAACTTTCACTAAACCCATTTGTGATTCTCTTAATGTCAGCATAAGTGAATCTCGTAGGCTTCATTGCCCTATAATCCTCCAAGAATTTCTCTATCCGAGCTTGGTCTTCTCCTTTCATCTCATGATCGCGATACTTGCAAACCAATGCAGTAAACAATAGCAGCAGACCAACTATTCCTCCTGTGGGTGAGAAATCATGTTATAGACAAAATAAATAACAATATAAGAGCACAGATTAATTTACAGTTGTAATTGCGCTTGTTGAGATTACTAAAATAGCAAAATTATGAGCAAAGGCTGCTGATGCAGATGCAGGCACAATTGTCACTGCTTTGCAGTTGCGAAGATTTTCTAATACTACAATATTACTTTACTGCCGTAATTTGAAACTATGCGGAAGAGAGAGAAAAGCTCAGGCTAAAAGGACACTGCATACCTGTAGCAATGAGTACAATAGTGGATGTTGGAGTCCTGTTTGTTGGGCAAACGAAACATTCAGTTTCCCCGTTGGTTCCGTTCTTCCATTTACATTTCTGGCCTTGTGCTTCACAGTAACCACAGTCCGGTTTCGACCATTCCATAAGCACCATTCCGCCATAAAGATGGTAATAATAATATTTCCACTGGACGAACAAAACATCTTTCACCTTGGTGCAGGATAGTATGTCGATGTTATTATAATAAATGAAGGGCTCATTATAATAAACGATTTGGTCGGATGGAAGTAGCAAAATAGGACATGACATCGAATCGCAACGGAAGAAGGAAACATTTGTCCCGGGAGAATTATAAGGTTGCGGAGCAAAATTGAATGGAGAAACGGATGCGTTGCCGAGTTTCAAGAGCTGACTGGGAAGGCAATTTTCGGGCTCATATATTTCAATTCGCTGAAATTCGTAATCAATGTTTCTGACAAACAATTTTATTGGAACAGCAGGCAGCTCCAGCATAGTCTCATCTTTTTCGGTACATAACAGATCGAACCCAGGGGGATAGTCGGTGGTCTGATTCAAGTTGCTGTTTCTGAGATAAAATGGAAATTGAATATGAACCCCTCCACATTTTAGCGTGCAGTGGATCTTGCCTATTACAGGCTGCCGTAGGAAAAACATCAACGTCAATAGAAGAGACAATTTCTTAAAATTGAGCATTGTGTGGTGGTGTATCTTGCAAGCAGGCCAGAAAATGCTTTGCAGCTTCAGGTTGTCTTTAAAGTTTGCACACGTTGGACACGGACGATAGGCGCAGGGACAGATCCACAAACCTATTAAAGGAGCGGCTAGAAAAAAATAAAAATAAAAAATTAAATAAACATTATATTATAATAATTAAATATATTATATTATTTATTTAAGTTGTGAATATTGTTTATTTTAAGCCTATTTTCATCATCTTTATAGTTGAAAATGATCTCTTAATTATAACAATTAAAACATAAAGAGTTAATTCTAAGACATAATATATATAGTTTTCAAGGAGTAAAGGAGGAGGGGAGCCAAGGCCCGTACTTGCCCCCCTTATCCATCCCTGGTTAGGCATCGGGTGTACTAGCATTAGAGGTAGCAAAATGATTCATTTACTTGTGATTCGTCCGATCCATACATGTAAAATTCAATCTAATCTATTCAGTTGTAAAATAAATAAGACTTGAATCGGATTTGATGTATAAATGGATGAATAACAATCCATCTTCTTTTATTTTCAAATCCAACAGTCGATCTAATTATTAACACTTAATGGATCAAAATCAATCCAACATATTTTCTACACATTTAAAATTTTCTTAATTCATTAAAAATTTTCACCCATTTTTCATTAATAAGAATGTTCAAGAGTTGATTTGGTTAGGTTTTAAGGAATAAAAATCGAACCAATCAAAATTATATGCTTCAGTTTTGTTTGATTTCATCAATAAGAGTGAAATTACTCTAGCCGAGACTAAGGTGAAGAGACTTTAGCTGAGGCCGAGTTGAAGATACTTTTGATGAGGCTAAGGTGAAGATACTTTAATCGAGGCAGAGGTGAAATTACTCTTGCCGTGGTAGAGGTGAAGTTACTCCGGTCGAGGTCGAGTTAAAGATGCTCTAGCCATGGTTGAGTTGAAGATGCTCTAGTCGAGATCAAGTGGAAGATACTTCAGTCGAGGCTGAGTTGAAGATGTTTCAATCGAGGCCAAGTTGAAGATTCTCTAGTCAAGGTTGAGCTGAAGATACTTCGACTGAGTTGAAAATGCTTTGAAGATGCCTTGGCTGAGGCCAAGGTAAAGATTCTCTAGTCGAGGCCAAGGTGAAATTATTCTAGATGAGACCGAGTTGAAAATACTCTGGTCGGCTAAGTTAAAGATGCTTTGACTGAGACCGAGTTAAAGATACTTTAGTCGAGGCCGAATTAAAATTACTTTGAACGAGGCCGAGTTGAAAATATTTTTGCGGACAATTGAGAAAAACATTTGTGAAATAGTCATAATTTTTTTAATTTCTAACAATAATTTATGGATGGATTAAATATCCCTCCACAAAAAAATTGTTAATGGATGAATTAGATAGACTTTATTAAATAGATCATGGATAGATTAAATTTTTCTAATAAAGTTTTAATAGATATAAATGGATTATTATTTTTAATCCATCCATTATAATCCAAATCAAAATTTATCTAATCTATCCATTTACCACCCTAACCAGCATCAGTAACTCCAAGTTGCGTTTACTTTTTTGGTCATCTTGCTTATTGGCTTGTTGTGTGTTGGAAAATAATTGGACACTCGAGTGCTAATTAACATCTAGCGAGAAGATACAGAAGTACAAGTATAAGTAATATACTATGATAGGACTTGAAAAATGATAAATTACAGTTATCTCTCTTGTATTTTTTTCGAATTGTACCTAATATCTCTCCGAATTTCAACATTACTTTTAGCCCCTTATGTAAATGACGTTAAGTAACGGTTGTTATTGTTTATAATCGGATGAAAATACCCCTGTTCTCTCTCGTCTCGGTTACTGCCCCCATCCATCGGTATTCCAGCTCTTTTTTTTAATCAAAAAGTTGTCATTTTGAAAGTCGTGATTTGATATGGACCATTTCTCTTTATGACTTGGTCAAACCGTGTTCATCTACACTATTTCGTTTTTATTAGTCTATTTCTAATAAAATGTTTTTTATTTATGTTCTTTTGAAAATTTGATAAAACATTAATTCTTAATTAAATTTTTAAGTCTATCTAATTTTTAAATATTTATATATTTATCATAGATGAAAAACTAGGGTCATTAAAAAATTAAAAATGATTTTATTATAAATCAAAATATTAATTATATTTTAGTGTAATTTTAACGTGATTTTTAATAAATTTTTATTTATTTATTGTTGGTTAACAAGATCTCTAGATTATTGTTAGCAATTATTATTGTTTTTTAATGGTTTTCATTTTTTTATTTTTTAATGTGTGGTCTCTCTATTGCTTTTCCACATGATTATTTGTATAATGGCATTATTGCCATTATTCATGAATTTATGTTTTTCGATAGAGTTGTTCCAGATCCACACGTTCCTTAAAAGTTGACCGAATTATCGTGCACTCACGTTTAGTAATGACCGTAAGTTGTACCGATATTTTTTAATTGAGGTATAAAATTGAAAAGCAAAAATTAAAAGAAAAGAATCGATGAAAGTATGTACAATTTATTCATGTAAAATATTAAAAATATAATAAAAGAAATTATTAAAATTAAATAAAAGAATAATTTATTTAAAATGAGATGCTTAATTAATTTAAAATAAACAAATTGAAATTTTAAAAAATAAAAGTAACGACATTTCTTTCAAGAGAAGAGAGATCAAGATATTTTTAAAAGAATACTTTTTAATTTAACATATAAAGATATATTTGTAAATTATTGATTTAAGAATATAAATAATTTAAATGTGTGAAAAATTTAACTGGAGCAGGCTCTGAGAAGGTAATTACGCAACAAACTTTCATGCAAAGTTAGGAGCAAGTTCTGATGCAATGTTGACGAAGCTGGAGCAGGCTCCTGTGGAGATGAGTTCGGTTCTATTAGCTGATACCGTGGGGGTGCAGTTTATCCGCACCTAATTCAGTTTGTGTTTCACTTTCTTTTTGCATTTTGTTATCTCTTTGTAACCAAAAAGAATACAAATAATTTTCAGTGGCGAAAAGCCAAAAAATTTCACTTTCAAAGTCAACCTCTAATTTTAGAATAATCTCACGTACTAGAACACTATTTCTTCAATGAGTTTAGGAACTTAATTTCATATTTTTAAAAAATAAAAAAATCATTAAAATAAATTTGGGTTTAGAAAAAGGAGGTCGCGACTTGCGAGTTTAACACGTTGCCCCTGTACTCAATTTAAATTTCACGCGAGTACCATTTTGATAGGTCATGATCCTTTATTATTCGAAAAAATTGAAAGGGTGGTCCCACCTTAATTCATCTCTTATAGAAGAATTATTTAACTATATCTCCGCTTTAACTATATCCGCCTTAATTTGACCAACAGAGGCAACAATGAGTGTCTTGCCTTCTTCCTCCCTCTGTGCAGAATCAATGGTTGCCACTGTGGTTATCATTTTTGTGCTAATCCAACAAACTTGCTCTGCTAAGCATCACCCATCCTGTCCCCCTTCTTCATGTGGAAAAATTCGCAACGTAACATATCCATTTCGACTGAAAGGCGATCCACGCGGTTGCGGCCTCCAAAGGTACGAATTAGATTGCGTGAAGAACGTGACAGTGTTAACTCTATTTTCAGGGAAATACCATGTGCAGGATATCAATTACAAGAGATACGAGCTCCGAGTGACTGATGCGGGTGTTGTGGAGGACGCTGCTTGCTCCATTCCTCGCTATTTCTTATGTTCATGGAATTTCTTTCCTGATCCTCCTTTGGATTATGCGGACGATCCTGGAGAAATTGTGTTTCTAAACTGTACTAATCCAGTGACCGATGATCCTCGATATGTGGAAGTGAATGCCCGTCGTTGTGATTCCGGAGGCCATATCTATGCCGTTCTGGATCGCGATCGGGTATTTACATTGAGCGACATCAAGGTTGGGTGCCGTATAGAGGTTGCTACCTTTGCAAACTGGACATATGATAGGAACGTTTCCTATGCTGATATCAGCAAGTGGCTGGAGGACGGATTTTGGTTGTCTTGGTTGTCAGCAGTTACTTGTGATGATCATTGCGGAAAGGGTATCCAATGCTTTCTCAATGAAACCACGGAACAAATTCAATGTTCGCCTTACTGCTTTATCTTCAACACTAAAGAAGTCAAGTGCGGTGAGAACATATTCTTCTGTGTGCGCACCCCTCTCCCCAGTCTTTATTATGTTAATTATCATTGTTAATACTTCTATATTACAGGAGTTTTGAGATTAATTTTGATCGTATCATTTTCAAATATTATAAATATAAGGTTAAATTATATTTTTGGTCTCTTTAATTTTTTTTATCTATAATTTTGGTCCTCTTTTTTATTTTAGAGACATTTAATTTCCTTATTTCTAAAAACTCACAATTTTGGTCATTTTATATTTTTTAAAGACATTTATTTTTCCTATTTTAAAAATTCACAATTTTGGCCTCACCATCAAATCTCTTGTGTTAATTGTTAATGGTTTAATATTAACTCTGACGTATCAACGTTGATTCTAACGCTGATGTTGACTCTGACATATCATTTAAGTATAGACATGTCAGAGTCAACATTAAATAACTAACAGTTGACACAAGAGATTTGATGACAAAATCAAAATTACATATTTTAAAAAATAAGAAAATTAAATGTCTCTGAAAAAATAGAATGATTGAAATTACGGATAGGGAAAAATAGGGAAGCAAAATGTAATTTATCCTAAATATAATTATATTGTTACGAATAATAACAAGCATGAATTGCACAAAATCTGACGTGTAACAGTAATAATTTTTTAAAAATAAATATTGATTCAAAAAAAATAAAATTAAGAAGTTTGACGGAAAGCACTGGTCATATGGTTTTGTCGAAAAGCCATTCGTAATAAATAGTATTCTTTTAAATATCATTATAATTAACACATAATTAAACAATAAGATACTAGCTTATTGATGTTGATAATTACAATGGAGTGATAGTACATATTTTTGTAACAATTTTTTTATAAGCATTTCTATATTCTCACATTTATTTTATCTTTTCCATCACATGATTTATTTTATCTCACTTTCTTGTGTTAAAAATTATAATGAAGTTTTGTTGAACAAATAATTTACTCGTTACAAAATAAGCTAATTAATTTTTTTTTTATGTTCTAGATATTCAATCACGAATTCTTGGATATATACAAGGTAAGCACCCATGCCATCTTTAATTCTTTATCATTTCTCTCATACCATTAGTATTGTATCGACTACTTAAAGATCTTTTTAATACCACCAAGCATGAAGATTAACTTATATAGAGTTGCTCTATCTTAATTAGTGGTCTTGAGTTTGAATTCTGGGTAGAAGATTGTCAATTTCTTGATTGATGGTTAAATACTTATAAGTATTGGTTATATTTAATGTATCCAAAAATAAACATTGATATGCTTTTGGGGATGGAATCACCAAAAACTAAATTGTCAAATGGATGACTTCTGAAAACCCAAATTGATCGCCTAGACATTTCAGATTGGGTTGAACTCATAACCGAAACACAAAGTGAGATACGTCAATTTTGACTACTAACCCAAACAAGACGAAGGATTCCCCATTTAAACGGTTGTGATTGTCTAATAGACATCACACTTGAGAAGTATTACCCACTAAAAATGTCACCTCTTATACGTCACATTTTGTTAATAGTCATGTAAAGAAATGAACCATGCTCATTTCCTAACCGTGGATCACAAAATGGCTCTCCCGGTCCATCATTAAATCCTACCCTACTAATAGGTAAACACCCAACCCCAATAGCCACCATCATCACTGTTCTAGCCAAAGTTATCCTTAGGAGATTGGTCCCAAGCTTAGCTCTAACTGAAAAAATTGTTGTCTAAATCTAGGATCATCTCAGAGTTTTATCTCTTGATTAGGTTGCCCTAACTACAAATCAAGGACAATCAAATCCTGAGGAATTCGTCCGAGGCTTAGGAGATAGGATTCTAATTATCATTAATGCTAATGATCCGACAATACCATGACTAAAAGTAGGAGTCAAGTCCTTGACCCAAAGTGTCTAGGTCTTAGATTAAGTAGGCTTAGGTCGTAGATCAAACATGGAAATTTGGACCGAGTGGGGCCTAAGAACTTGACCCAAGTCTAGAAAGATCTACAGCCCCTCAAATTGCTATGACATGAGGTATACATCTATCGAGTCACCTATAAGATTTTGCACTTAAACATCCCTAAGCCCTTCAACCTATGCTCACTTGTACTCATTTAATCTAACAACTTGACACATGCATATGAAATGATGATAATAACAAGGGACATACTTATCATCTTTTAGTTATCAATTCCAACCTTTCTTGTTGAGATATGTTCAACCCAACAATGTGCCTAGGCTCCATGCCCTCAAATGCCACATACAGATCATTGTGGGACACAAGGCACCATCATGTACATGGTCAAAGAAGCTCATCACACTTTCAAGCAACAAGAGTGACAAATGCGATATTCTATCAATGCTTAGCATATCCTAGATCATACTTTACATTGCCTACGATGTCCAATTTGTCCTCTGTCATATTGCATAAAAGTGAATGTCGAATCCTTCACTTGTCATATGTGATGCCATACAATTTCACAACCACTATCACAAGAGGTTAAGGACCCAATCTTTCTCTTTAAGTCTCTCACATGGCTATTATTAGCACCTTTAAATTTTATGTGGTTTGAATATTTTATACATGTCTTAAAGTTTTGTGGAAGTCTTGGGCACATTATGGAAGACTTAGGTTTACTTTCTAAGATTGATTAACTCAATCTATTTAATTTACCATTATATTTTTAGGAATGATATCTTATTAATTGTTTGATCATTTACCAAAATATCCAAATCACTATTTGAGAAACAAATTTCTTCACATGTTGGGCATTTTTCTTGTTGGCGTGTAATACATTTATTAAAAAGTTTTTTGATATACTTAAACTTAATGTTCCACTTGAAAATTTCTCATTAAATATTTACTAATTAATTAATATTTTAATATCTAATATTTTTGAAAATTCTATCGTTAGGCAATTTAAATTTCCCAACTCATTGAAATAACCCATTTATTTAATACTATTTTCTTAACTTCAAAACATTATTTCAAGAGATTTACAAGGCTTTTTAATTTAATTCTTCTACAAAAAATTCAAAAAAAATTATTATTCCAAAATATAGACTCATCTGATTTTCTAAGAATTTTATGGATGAATTTACCATTTTACCCTCACTACTTTACTAGTATTTAATTTGTTTTAAATTTTAAAAATTAATCCTCAAGTCTAAATAAAATATATTAGATAAATTTCACTGTTTTAAATCATATTTCAAATTAATAATCATGAATTTTCAGTTTTTCCCATCTTTAATATATTTTCATTTTCCCTTTTAAGCTTTAAACTAGTCTTCTAGAATCTCTTCCTTTTATACTTAAATTTTTCCAAAGCTTACTAATTTATTAAAAATGAATTTTAATCACTTTTAAATAACTAATATCACTATAATAAAGTTTATAAAATTTTATTAGCTACTGTTTTTCTAAAAGTTACATTTTAAGGCAATTTTTTAGGCTAAATCTTCTACTAGCTTCACTATTGACTTGTGCTTAGGTTTTTAATTCACTTTTACTAGTTAAATCAATGTTTTATGGGCTTATTACGTTCTGTCCAGTGGCACAAAAATTTTAACATAGGGCCAATGTTCCATTTTTAAGTTTTAAATCTCATGACAAGTCCAAAGCTAGAAGCTTTTTGATCCAAAACAAGATAACATCACCATTTCAATATGCATTCATATGTATCATCAAGAACACAATAAAACAACCAATATATCATCACAAAACATATTTTACAGAGGAATATACATGTAGATCAAGAGCCAAAATCATAAAGAACCAAACTTTATACACCAAGAAGGAAATTTTTTTCAATCAACAATAGAACATATAGGCCAAACCCTTAGGAAAAAGGGTTCACCAAGCAAGTATTTACACAACACTCAAATAAAGGTCCACAAGTCTCCATGGACTTGTGTCTTTAAGTTTCCCTTACCAAAAATCCAAGCAAATCACAAATCTCCCTCAAGATCCTCCTAGAAAGTAGCAAGCTTTGCCTTCTAGCTTCAAGATTTCAAACACCCAAAGAACCTAACTCATTAAGGTTCAAAATTCAAGTTTTTTGAACAAAAATGGAATGAGGGAGTAGGAGAGGGGAGGGGTTGTACGAAAAGTGTAGGGGAGAGAAAAAGAAAAATAAGCTTACCCTTGATTTAACACATGAAGAGAATGGAAGGATCTTGGACTATAATGACTTGTATCAGCTTAGGATGTAACATCTTATTAACACTACATGAATCTAACTAAAGAAAACTGGAAGATTCAATTTTAAGTAAACATTTATTAATTTGATTATAAAAGCATGAGTAAATTTTTTGTGATTATGAAAATACAAGTGTCATACATTTTTTTTTTTTGGGTAAAAACCACAAGTATCCTTTACAAGAGACAATCCTTCTCAAGTTGGGTAAGACTACTATAGGCGACAAGTGTTATAGATTGATAACTTGCATTAGTAAAATAATTAACTATAACAAATAATAACTACGTATCTATCATGTAGAAAAGAAACAAAATACGATAAAGAGTACTATATCATACAACACCACCAAGAAGTTGAGAATCACATAGACCTAATATAAAGAGTATATCAAAATATATCTGCATATATTGTAATAATAAGACAATCAAAATAAAGTATGTCTAATAAAGGTTGAGGGCAATCCTATTATAACAAAATAATTCCTACGCTAGTCACACTACTATGCTAGAAATCTACTGTTGAAACGCTTTCAAAAGGATCCTCATATACAAACTTGTCCTCACCATACAAGAGTAGAGGTAGAGAAGCACGAGTGCATTGACGTATTTCAAATAGACAACGTAACATTCAAAATGACAATTAAAAATTATTAATGATCACAAATTAACATGTTGTATTCACAAAGACAACCCAAACAAAGTCAAAACAATGCAATATGCCAATAGCCATTCATGTAGTTTTGACTGCATGGAGATTTTAGAACACTAAGCAATTAGCTAATCATGTCCCTTAACATGGTACGAATAAAAAGTGGCATATGCTAAAAACCATTTGGTAGATGCCGATACTAATCATAGATCAATTGTGGCTTCATCAAGATATATGTAAGTAGGTGGTTGCCACCACAATACAAGGTTTGTAAGGACCCCAACCTCATGTGAATTTGTGCATCCGTATATCATCAAGGATACAATTTATACCTCTACTAGCCTCGCAATCTTATCTCAAACAAAATGTTCGTTAAAATAAAATGCAAATTCACCTCCACGACATAATGCATGATTATATCACCACATACATCACCAACATAAAATTAATCCAACATCAACACTTACACCTTATCGTGGATAAAAAACAACAACGTTGCACTTGGGTTTTAAGACACCAAGCTATAACCCAACAACGACTATTAAGGGCCTCAACAATTTTGTTACACTAAGTGTATCCATCCACAAGGATCTAAGCATATCAAACAACTTATAATAAGGTATGGGAAGATTAGGAATGAATTAGAATTTTATTCGAACGTTTTCTATCTCACACAATTAAATTATCATTTATGCTTATAACGTGCATTATTAAGTTTAATGACGAAAATTCATTACATTCTATTTGGAAGTCTTAAATAAATTTTAATAATTTAATTATTTTAGTATAAGGTATTTAATCATTGTTTGCAAAATTAAATTTAATTTAAAATTCAAAATTTCCAAAATACCCTTATTTATTATATTTTATTAAACTAAAA
This sequence comes from Spatholobus suberectus, assembly GCA_004329165.1. Lineage (NCBI taxonomy): Eukaryota > Viridiplantae > Streptophyta > Magnoliopsida > Fabales > Fabaceae > Spatholobus > Spatholobus suberectus. The sequence goes on along the minus strand of CM014734.1, from coordinate 54,161,543 downwards.
AACATTATATCGCATTATTCTTACATTGTTTTGACTTGATATTTTTATGAGAAGTCTAAAATAATGTTCGTGGTCAATATGAATTTTTGAAAAAATATTAATCAAGTTTTATGTGAAATGACCATTTTATCCTTAACTTTTAATTAAACACTAAAATATTCATAACTTAATCAAATTAACTTGAAATTGAGAATATTTCCCAATCTAAGTTAATAAAATTATTTATAATTGAAATAATCTATTTTAATACAAAAATTAAATTAAAAGGGTAAATTTGAAATTTTGCCCTTCTTCTAATATTTTTGGCTAATAAGGCATATATTTAACTTTTTTAATTCCAAAATTCTTAAAAATATCAATATAACTTTAAAATTTATTTAACCACAAAATTAGAGAGAATGGGGGAGGGTGATGTAGCACAATGAAGGAGAAAAGAGAGTGTGGAAAGTGAAAATGAGAGAATGGTAGTAGGTTAGGTCACTTAGGGCTTTTAGGTGGCTTAATTGCACTTTTTTCCTCCAAAATTTTTTTTCACAAATTTTGTCCCTAAGTTTACAAAATATAGCAAATTTTGCCCTAACATAGAAAAAGTGACACAATTAAGACATTTTATGGTAGTTTTTTTTTCCTTTAAACGGTCACATTTAAGACAATTTGTGGTGGTTTTTCTATTTGGGAACAAAATTCATGATATTTTGTAAATCACAGGGCAATATTTGCAAAAAAAAAATTGAGAAGGGGACAAAATTTGTGAGATTGTAAAAGTTTAGGACAAAAAGTGCAATTAAGCCATTTTTAGGTTAAATCTTTTTCCAAAAAGAAAAAGATCAAATGGTGTTAGAAACAAATTTGAGATTTCCCTCCTATTATTTGGTGATCCATATGAACCCTTATGGATTGATGGGGATCCATCATTTGGATTCATGCTATTTTAGTGCTTGAATAAGTACATTGATTGTATATGAAAAACAACTCTCCATTTTGGTCTGAGTTCTTTAACAAATTAAGGTTAAAGTTTCAAATCATTTAATTAGCGTGTTCATGGAAGGACTAGTTAAGCATTAAATATGGGTGGGGATTGACCTATGTTATCTTTTAGTTCCAAAAATGCCTCTCATAAAGCACATATTTGACATTGAATAAAATAATATTTTAATTCAGTGTTAGAATTAATTTAAAATTTTACAAAAGCTTACCATGATTAATAATGGCTAATCATAATTATTTTCATAAAATATTTGATCACAGATAACAATATAATCAAACACTGCCTGTTTTATAGCACAATTTGAGTTTTAGTTGAATTAATCACTAAAACTTATACAAAAAATCATATAAAGTTCATGGTTTAAATATAATTTTGGTCCTTATAATACAATTTTTTTTGTTTTGGTCCTTGTAAAATTTATTTATTTTTTTGTTTTGGCCCTTTTTATTGCGTTTTAATCCTTGTAATATATCTATTTTTTCATTTTGGTCCCTACATTTTTTTTTTCATTTTGAATTTGTCCCTTTGAAAAGAATTTAATAGGGACTAAAATAAAATTGTGTACATATTACTAGGACAAAAATGAAAAATGAATGTATTACAAGGACTAAAACAAAATAACTAGGACCAAAACAAAAAAAATACAAGGACCATTTTGTAAAAAAAATTATAAGGACTAAAACCAAAAAAGTAATATATTACAAGGATCAAAAACATATTTGAGCCAAAATTCATTTAATTAAGTTGTATGATTTTTGGGTTTTCACTTGCAATCATGATCTATCAAGTCAAACAAAGATTACTAAAAAATCAAGGTATAGATCTTTAGATCTCCATACAAAATTGAAACTTGGAGCTCAAAAGATGATGCCTTATGGGGGGCTAGGGTTGTTGGTCAAGGAGAGGGAGAAGAGAGGATGGGCAGATTTGCTTGTGAAGAGAGAGAATGATATATGTAAAATGATTTAAAAGGGTAGGTCTTTAGACCTTATGTTTTAGGAATTCCTTTAACCTCAAATTTGAATTAGAAACAAAAATATAATGAAAATTGAATTGTTTCCCTTCATTCTTAACCAAAATGGAGGTGCAAGCAAGAGTCAAAGGTTGTCCTTGGGAACTTTTCAAGAATTGGCCAATTTGGCTTAAGTAAAAACATTTCCATGGTGTAAAAAACATAGCCTTCCATTTGAGTGGAAGTTCATTCTCTAATAAGAGTTAATGTGTTTATGTGTCTTATTATCTAATTGAGGACAAATTATGACTGATGGTAATTTTCAAGGTGTTGGGAATAGTGTTAGTTTTTCTATGCTTTAGAGTTGCTTCTTGTAAAACACTCATCTAACACTAGACAAAATAATATTATTTTATTATAGAGTGTCAGAATCATTTTAAAAACTTTAGTGGATTAATTATGATTATTCATCACTACTCATATTCTCAATGAGAAATTTGACTATGTGCTTATATAAATCAGTAGAATCTTTTACTGTATGTTTTGTAACATAGTCTAAGTTTTAGTTGAATTAATAGCTAAAACTTTCCTAGAAAATTACAAAAATTCTAATTAATTAATTTTTATTATTTTATTAATATTCCCACTTAAAAATGACACAAATCAAGTTAATTAAGAAAGCAGAAAAACTAAGTGTCACATTCTTGCCACTTAAACTAGCTTGAATTCCTTGTGATAGGAGTCTTAGAATAACTAGATATGGTTTATTATCAATTTGTCTCTCAATACTTGACTTCCACAAATTACTTTTGAATTCTCCTTTATAAGAAAGACCTTTGTTTAGCTTTCTAATCAAATCATGCTAGTGTTCTAATCAAGGATATAAACCTTTTATTAGGTTTAGTTATAGCTTTCTGGTTCATATGCATTGAGCATTTTGACACATAAAATCCTTGTTATATCTTATTGAATCCTATTCTTTTCATCATTCTTAGAAAGATTCATTAGAAATATCCATTCAAAAAGCTTATGAATTGGTTCATGGTTCAAAAAAAATGTTAAAATTAAAACCATAGGGTTCAGAACCTAAAAAAGCCTCCATGGAATGTTAGGGACAATAATGTGATCAAAAATAGAGTAAATAAATTCCTACACCTTGTCTGAGTGTGGATCAAAATTAGAAGCCCACAACTACTGCACGTGGGGGAGCTCCCATGGAGAATCGTAAAAGGTCACCACCTCAAGGATCTCAATGGACAGCGATGTCCCTTTATTAACTTGCTCCAGAGAACTCCATACCTTGCCTTTTAACCCTTTGCAACATTTAGAGTATAACCCTCCAAAGATTGAAATTCCTTGAAATGTGTAGTAGACTTGATAAGGGATAGCCTTACCACTTCAAACAATGGCTTAACTTGAGGATTCTTATAAGTAGTCACCTTTGGATCTAGCTAACAACAACCACTAGATCGAGCTGATGGTCAATCATTGCATTAGCCTTCAACCATCTTTGGCACCTTTATAGACACAAACAAGAGTGGAACCTTCCATGATCTCCTATGTAAAAGAAAATAAAAAAAATTAAAAAGTGAAGGAAATCACCTTTAAGGCACCTAAGATGAATGTTACCTAAAATTGCAAGCTCCTTAAAAGGATTTGTGACATCTATAAGCAATTGACTGGGTATAAGAGCATCACTAGGATGCTTAAAAGCAGTGAACCAGTCTTACCTCACCTTATCTAATCTACTAACAAAAAACTAGTTATCATGTGACAAGGCAACCCACACAACATTGTAATCTTTTGTAGTCTTAGGTTAATGGTCCCAATTCCAATAAAGGGTGAATATTTTCTCCCTAAATAAGTTTTCAAAAAGGATGCACACCCCTTGATGACATGAACTTAGAAGAATTCAATTTGATATTTGGTACTCGACCTCTTGTATGAATTAGTGTAGGCCTTCAAGAACACCCTCTCACCATAGGACTATAACATCACCCAACTGCTAGAGAACTAATACACTTAAAAAAGATGATAAAACCCATCTATGGAAGGGGCCCACCTAGGTTTCATACAACATACATAGAATTTGTTTATAAAAGCCAAACCATTTGCATGAATGCAAATGGGTGACAATCAAATAACCCAAGATGTTTATCTCGAACACAAAAAGTGATAGTGGAATCTCCAAGGAGATGAAGAAGTAATTATACATATAAATGTACTTGTCATCCCTACTAACAAAATACATAGCAAACATTATCTAAAGCAAAGGGATAAGTGATCATGTAACACTCATCTTCAACGAAACTCAATTCCAAATGAATGGTCTTCGATAATTCTTCTTAGTATCTTGTATTTGAGTATATAGAATGGAGCTCCAATTTCTTTGAACTCTGTTTAAAGGGCATGTTCGAACTCATCCCTTCACTTTAGGTCTCACGACGCTTAGGCATGTATGACAACACCACTGAAGGTTAGAATATTAACTTAAACTAACTAGAAGATTGCCTCGAAGCAATCTGCAACGTTCAAAGACATACACACTAACCCCATGGTTGCTGCCCAACAATAACCAGGCATGTAATGGCAATCCCTTCTCTTGGAAAAACCAATCCTAGCCAAAAATAGCCATCTAGAGATTCTTCCAATGTTACGTCTTGTGTTGTAGGAGCAACACCCAAACAATTACCATTTCAAAAGAAATGGTGTATTACTAATATCCCCTCCCCAAAAAAGGTAACACAAAACATAAAAGAATGTAAGGAAATAAGTCATAACATGAAACAATGCCTTGAGTAGGAGTTATAACTAAGGAACAAGTGAAATGGAGAGACACCACAAATGGTGTACCAAGCACAGTCACTAAAGAAGCAAGCAAAGTCTCTAGAAGTAAAATGACAAAGGTAATACAAAATGACCATGAAAAGAGAAATTGTTAAAAGGAGAATCATTTGTTATTTGTACCTAAGAATAACAAGGTTAGAAGGGGTAGATTTGGTAAAGAAATTGGCTATTCTGATGAAACATTTACGTAATGTTTGCAATGAAGATTTATAGAGGAAAGATTATTGAGGGATGGAAAATACCACTTTTCTCCTTCCTTCCATTGTTTGGAACAACTAAAATAGTGAAACAACTAAAATGTGGGACCCATTTATAATTGTAATCCCTCTGATTTTGAGAGAAAAGAAGGAAATATGACTCATATAATAAAAAGATAATTTGCCCTCACATTTATACACTTTTCTTTGGTTAGGGATATTTATGTTATTTTGCATGCATATTTTTTTTTTCTTTTCTCTTGCTTTTTATACAACCAAATAAAAGGAAAGAAAATTTTTAACTTTCTTTCCTTTCATTTTATCCCCTTCCAAACAACTTACAAAATCATCTCACTTTCTGCTCTTTTTCTTTCTTTTCTCTTTCTTTCCTTTCACTTTCACTCCTAAACCAAACATACCATAATGAGCACTTTACATGACAATTAAGTTAGCACAAAAGGTTTAAATGGAAAGCCCTACGCCTCAATTCAAAAGACTCAAAAGGCACGACGAGTACACCCATGTGTCTAAACATAGCCCTCTACCTAATGAAGAAGCATCCCGACAACCCTTAAATTATTATAGGGAGGATTCACTGAAAGTCAAAAGTGCTAGAAGGACAACTTTCTAAAGCCTAAATCGATCACCCTGGCATCCTATCTTAGGATAACCTTAGAGCTAGAATATAAAGCAAGATATGTCAACCCACTTGCTAACTTAGACAAGTTGAGTATCATATCTTATTGATCACGGTTGTCTAACAAACCCACTTTAAGTGGCTAGTTGTACCAAAAAAGTAATACACCTCAAGCTTGCCAACATCTTTTATATCCATATGATAATCATATAGGAAAAGACCTCTGCTTACTCCTTGACTGTGGATTGCATATGGACTCATAATCATATGACAACCTTCTCGCTACTCTGCCAGATCCTAACATACTAATAGGTAATCATTCAACCCGAATTGCTACCTATCTTTGTCCCTAGTATGAACATTACCTTGCGTTTATGAATATTGAGGAGATCTTTATCCTATGTGTGTGCTCTTCCCCCCCCCCCCCCCCCCCCCCCCCCCCCCCCCCCCCCCGCCCCCCACCTACTACATTAGAACTCCACTTGAATCCCTGTGAAAATTAGCATGTAAGTCCATGTAGGTGATCCTATCGCCAGTCATGGCAATTTGCTATAATCTTTTGGTATACTTAAAGGACATACCAGTTGGGAGAGCCTAACCCACATTGGTGTACTACCCTACTAGAACTACTACACTCCTTTGTCAATCTCTCCTACCTAATGGACTATGATTAAATGCCCAAGCTCACACTTCACTAGTGTGATACTCTTTCACATTGGACATAACTCATAGTTATTAAATTACTTATTTAGTTATTTAATTTTAAGCTAACAAAAATATGAGAAAATTTTATGTGTTTTTTTTTTACATTTGATCATTCTTCAAACTTTTTAAAGTAGATAAACAATAAGTAAAGAAAAATTTGGAAATGGGAGCAAAGATAAAAGAAATTACGCATGTCATAATAATCAGAACCTGGTACATTGTCGTTTTTAAATATACATGAAGCTGAAAGCCAACCGAAGCTAAACGAATACAACTAAATGTAATATAGGGAAATACCAAAAAAGTACATAAGCAAACACTAGCCACCCCTATAAACATCATGAGACACCCTAGCTAGAGTAGTCTCTAAAAATCTACTCCCAACCCTTGTATCAAAAAAAAAAAAAAGGCCACCAAACAAGGCCTACTAGTCCTCATCAGTCTGTGTCTCTTTAGAGTCCACATCTGATGCATGGTGTGCGTGGCTGTTGGGCACCTCATGGGGTACCCCAAGTCTAAAGGAAGAGGAGAATGAAGTAGTGTGCCATCCATTGGCCATTCCTACTTGTTATTAGACCATAGGAGAGTCTGTGGGTGACTTAGCCAGTATCACCTCCATAGGTGATCCATCATCTAACAACTATCCATCACTTGTTAAGTCCTTGGTAGGTGATAACTCAAGAAGTGGAGGATGTGCATTCATGTAAGGTGTTACGAAAGGAATCTCAGGGTTTACTAGTAGCGAAGGTGGTGGAGAAGGCAAACATTAAAAGTAGCAGAGAAATGAGCATGAGAACCCCCAAGATCAAAGACATGAATGTGATGGTCACGACACTAATGTAAGTCAAGTAATTGGTATTTTCGTGATACATCCATGTCCTTCCCTCATGGTAATCAACATGAAGGTTGAAGAAGATGGGCATTGCCATCCTTATGTATCAATCACGAATAGTCATGCATAGAGAAAAAAAAATGAAGAAGTGATGTGATTTTTTTTTCTCAAAATCACTTTCACAAAGATAGTAGGGCATCTTATAGTCACTCACAGAAAAAACATGCAAATAATAAAGAAAAAGGGAAACCTAGGATTTATCTAAGTCATAATAACTACCCTTGACATTAAATGGATCCATACTTCCCACAAAACTAGGAAGTGGTTGGAAAAACATATACTTCTCACAAAATCTACAACATGATACAATCCTCATCATCACTGAGGAACAAAGCGATAGCTCAGGACATTTATAGTTCATTCAGAGGTATTCTTCTCGCACTAATCTTGGAATACTGAATAGTTATCAGGGTTATTAAGCTTGGTCATGCATATATCCTGACTTAAGAGCGTTATTTTGGTCATTGGGACTTTCACCGCTTAATACTTTAACCCGAGACCTCCGTAAGTAGGTCCTTACCTTTCATTCCTCAACATACCAATTGTGAATTCTAACATAGGATTTCATGCCACTGGATATCCCTTGCATTACATTATTCTATTTGTTCATCATTGTCCTTACCTATCACTCATATCTTGGATAGAGGTTTCCTTGGTCTCAATACACTTAAGTACCAGTATAGTCTTTTCTACTATTGTTGCCTTCTATTACAAAGGTCTAGTCTTATCATAGTATAATAAATTGGGATCACAAAATGTAGATATGCATTAAAGCAATCAAGAAAATAAAAGGAAAATAAGTAATGCATCTATCTAATTTTATTTTGACTTAATTACTTTAAGTACCTAATTTAATAATTAAATTAACATAAGAAACCCTAAATTAGATACTAATCATTTAACAATATAGATTTGATCATTGAGATCCTTAATTTAAGTATTGGATTAGGTACTTAATGAGGAGTTTAACTAGTAAATCAAGATTCAATGTATAATTGATTTTGGATCACGAGGTCCAAATTGCTTAGATGTTCCTAATTACCATGATTAATTTTTTTGGTCAAAGGTAAGTTTTGGCTAGTTAGTCATGATTCAAGTAAAATTATGTAAACCAAGTTACTAATGTGTTTTTATCAAAACTAAGCCTTTATAATCAAATTATAAAAACTCCTTTATTATTAAATAAAAATAGAAAAGTTCATATTTCTTAGGAAAAATATTTTTAACTTTCATTAAAAAAATCCATAACTAGGTTCGAAATGTTAAGAACGTGGTATTTTATCAAGCTAGGAAAAGCATCATTTACTTTGGTCCAAAACAGATTTCCAATGGTAGTAGTTTCTTACTTTGGCTTTCAAATTCATTTTAAATAGGTAAATGATTTTGGTTTGACATGATCCATTGTTCATTGGAAAGGAAATTTTATCTAGTTTCTAATTTATTCAAGATCACCTCAAGCAAAATCTATAAAAATAGATACAAAAATGACAAAACAAAAGGGTCAAAATACTCTACTAGAGGACCAGTGCTCCATTTTGCCATTTTTGCATCCCATTTCAATTTTCTATCCACCAAACCATTTATGCCCAGAAAGTACACCTAAAATCTTTCCAAAAATACCAAGATCTTTAAAAACCAAAGCCTACACCATTTATTGTGATTTTCTAAATTTTATAGTTTTTAAAAGTGTTTCTAGTCAGAAAAGTGCACAACCTTTGAATTCTAAAAATCATTAAAAATAGTAAATAAAAGTAAACATAGTCAAACATTATATGCTTGGAAATCTTTTTGAACCTACTTTCTAGTTGTTCTAGGAGTTTTGTTCAACACATAATGGAACCCTCCAGAATCATCGTTTTGTATAGATTGCCAGTCAATGCTTTTCAAAAGGTAACCTTAAGTTTCAAAAGTATAAGTTCGTTATTTCTAAACATTTCCAAGCACTTCTTGGTTCTATTTTGGAGCAAATTTTGTCTAGTTTGTGATAAAACAACAAGAACTTAAAAATATTAAGTGTAACTCAACATATGGCAAAAACAGTAAATGGTGTTTAGACAGAAAACAAAAACAAATTCATAAATATTAAGCCTCCCTTCATAAAAAGACATTTTCTTGTCCAAGTTTCCTTTAAGTATTCAAACCTAAAAGAAGAATATTAGAAACAAGATTTCATTGAACTTGTTTAGGTTCTAAATTAGGTGAATAGGAAGATTTCTTTCATGTTCCATTTGTTCTTCCAAAACCGTGAGCCCTAAGGTGGCCAAGATTAAACTTTTTTCTTCTTAACTTGTCTTAATACTTGAAAAGGTTCATTCTTTATATTCTTTGTTGATAAATCAAGAAGACATAAAGTTTCAAACTTGTCTTAAGAAAGCGATCAACTATTAAATCACCATTGAAAGGATTTGAGGTCATGACTTGAGGAAACTCCACGCTCCAAGATTTCTTTGATAGTTTCATTAAGTTGTTTACAAAAATTTTGTGGATTTCCTTTTATGTTTAACCTTAACTGTGGCACTCTTTGGGCTTTAACCAAGTTCTTTAACAATTTTTGTTAAAACCATCCAATGTAAAACAAGATCACAAGAACATGGTAACAAAGAGATATCAACATAAAGAAAATATAGCAATATAGATGGACAACAACATATAGTAAAAAGAAGCATAAAAATGAAAATAAAGCTAAGGACTTTAGGGGTAAAACTCATCCAAACCATTCATATGAAAGTAACAAAATGAAGAATAAGCCCCACTTCCCCATATACCTCACGTTTAGCTTGAAAAAGGAGAGGAAGATGAGTACTTGAAGCTTATAGAGTCAATAAAGGAGAAAATGATGGTTTTGGTGTATGAAAATTTTTGAAATGGACTTAGGGAGGAGGGGAAAGAGTTTTGGCTAGTCTAAGGGAACGAGGAGAGTGAAGAAAGTTGACCCATCTAGTCCTTCATATAGAGGGAGAGGTAGGATGGGTTGTCTCAAAAGGTGACATAAAGCAAGCCTAGTTTATCCTATTTTTCTTTTTTCGAACATGTGATAGTTTAGAGAAGTAAGCAGCATTTGAAGAGAGTTGGATGTGTTGCCCCTCTACTTCTCATGTCTCTACAATTTGTTTTCTCTGCAAATGAATCAATTGGTACTGATAAAAGTGACTTAAACTTTAGGATTTTGATTTTCATAGCAAATGAATGAATTTTTATTTTAAAGTTGTGAGTATTTCAATTATTGATTAAAAAAAATTAAAAATTAAAAATAATTTTATATTATTTATTTCAAATTTTTAAGTATTTATTTGATATTTTTGAGTTAAAAATTCATAGAAATTTCATTTTAACTCAAAAATTTCAAAATTTTTATGAAAATTATAAAATTAAATATCTAACCCAAAAATGAAGTGAAAAAATTTCATTTTATCTCTTCCATATTTCAAACATATATTGGCCATAATTTTAGCAGACAATAAAGGATAGTTTAGTCATTTTTCACAGAAAAAAATTTCAGAAAATTTTCAAAATTATATTTCAATGAATATTACATGTTTCTATGTTGAAAATGACAATTCCTAGTCATTTATACCTTTTTCACACGTTAGTTCTCAATGTAGAGGAATTGAAATTAACTATTAGTTTTTTAATTCCCTGGTCTTATCAAAGGTAATTTCACAAATATTAGGAGTTAAGTATGATACTAAAGTAAGGGTGTTACAACTCTTCCCTCCTTTTAGGAATTTCATCCCCAAAATTCACTTACTAGGAAATAAATGAGGATACTACTCTTATATCTTGCTTTCCAATTCCTAAATTTCATCACCATTATCATTTTGGCTTCATACAACCTTCACTAAAGGTATTTTCTTACCTTGAAGTTGCTTCATCCTTCGATCCTCTATCCTTACTGGGAGTACGTCATAAGTAAGGCTTTTTCTTGTTTATACTAAATCAAATTCAATGATATGCGAAGGATCAGGAATATGCTTACAAAGTTGAGAAACATGGAAAACATTATGGAGGTTAGAAAGATTAAGTGGCAAGGCTATTTGGTATGCAACAAGACCAATCCTTCTAAGGATTTGGTAAGGACCAATGAATTTAGGAGAAAGTTCCCAAGACTTAAGGGCTCTACTAACCCTAATTATAGGTGTAACTTTCAGGAATACATGATCCCCTTCTTGAAACTCAAGGGTTTTCTTCTTTTATCATAGTAACTCTTCTGACTATCTTAAGATACTTTCATTTTTTTTTTTTCTGAATCATCTTAACCTTTTTCGTAGTTTCTTACAACATCCCATGCCTTATTCTTAAGGATTCTCTAGCCTTGTACTAACAAAGTAGAGTCCTACACTTTCTCCTATACAAAGCTTCATATGGAGCCATCCCAATGCTGGAATGGAAACTATTATTATAAGTAAACTCAATTAGTAGTAAAAGCTGATCCTAGCTACCTTTCCATTCTAAGCCACAGGCTTTAAGCAAATCTTCTAAGGATTGGATAGTCCTTTCAAACTGTTCATTAGCCTGGGGATAATAAGTTGAGCTAAGTCTTAATTTGGTCCTTAAGACTTGTTGTAGGCTTTCCCAAAACCTAAAGATGAAACGAGGATCCTTATTAGAGACTATGCTAGAGGGTACTCCATGTAATCTAATGATCTTTCTGATTAATAACTGTGTCAGCTTTTTTAGGAAATATTTGATGTTGATGGGTAGGAAATGTATGGAGTTTATCCATCTATCATATAGCATTACGACCTAAGGGTGTCCTAGGGAAACTAGTTATGAAATCGATCAATATGCTATCTTACTTCCACTCAAGGATGTTTAGAGGCTATAACTCTCTAGAAGGTTATGATGTTCCACCTTAGCCTTCTGACAAACTAAGCAAGATGCAATAAATTCTACTATAGCCTTTTTCATTCCCAATCACCAGAATAACTTCTTCAAATCTTGATACATCTTAGTGGAACTTGGATAAATACTCAATTTACTCTTTTGAGCCTATTCCAAAATCATTTTCCTTAAGTTACCATCTTCTAGCACATAAACCCTTCCTTAAAATCTGATAACTCCATTTGGTTCTCGATCAAACTCCAATTCTTTTCCTTTAGTTCTTACTTCCAATCTTTCTTGGAGATATTGGTCAATACTCTAGGTTCCTTAAATCTATTCTAGAAACTCACTAGATATTTGGAGCATTCTAAAACAAATATTGCTTAGCTTTACTTCCATAGCTAAACCCAAATCTCTAAATTTCTCTATCATTTCTATTTTCTTAACTATCATCATTAAGGCATGTAGAGACTTCCAACTTAGAGCATTTGCTACGATGTTTGCTTTACTAGGGTAGTAATGCAATTCAAAGTCGTAATCCTTTAGGAATTCCATCCATCTATGTTGTCTCATGTTCAGTTCCTTTTGGTCAAACAAATATTTTAGGCTTTTGTGGTCGTTGAACACTTTAAACTTAGCACCATAAAGATAGTGCCTCTAAGTTTTTAAGGCAAATACTATTGCAGCCAATTCTAAATCATAAGTGGGATAGTTAGCGTCATGTGGTCTTAATTGACTTGAAGCATAAGTCGTTACCTTCCCTCCTTGCATCGATACACATCTTAATCCTTGCTTGGATGCATTGCAATACACTTCAAACTTCTTGATGTGATCAGGCAAGATTAGCACAAGTGCAGTAGTTAATCTCTTCTTTAACTCCTAGAAGCTTTTCTCACAACTCTGTCAAATCAATAGGTTGTCTTTTACAAGTTAACTTAGTCAGAGGCAAAGCTATCTTTGAAAACCTTTCAATGAATTTTCGATAATAGCTCATCAATCCTAAGAAAATCCTTATCTCTGTTATTATTGTGGATTAATCCCAACGCAACACCGTTTCTACCTTTGTGGGGTCTACTAAGGAAACTAATTTGTTCTAACCAGAACTTGTACTTCGAGAATTTGGCCTATAACGACCTTTCCCTTAATATTTGTAACACTATCCTTAAGTGTTCTTCATGCTCTTGGTGATTTCTAAAATAAATCAAAATATCATCTATAAAGACAACCATAAACTTGTCCAAATATTCATAGAATATTCTTCATGTAGTCTATAAAAATTGCAAGAGCACTACTCACACTGAAAGGCATTATCAAGTACTCGTAATGTCCATACCTTGTCTTAAAGCTATCTTTGGTATATCCTCAGTCTTAACCCTAATATGACGGTAACCAAATTTCAAGTCAATCTTTGAAAATATCATGGCTCCTTTTAACTAATCCATGAGATCATCTATCTTAGGTAGTGATCTTATTGAGTTGGTGATAATGAACACATAATCTCGTGCTTTCATCCTTCTTCTTCACTAACAACACTAGAGCACCCCAAGGGGGAACACTACATCTGATAAACTGCCTTTCTAAGAGCTCCTCTATTTGCTTATTCAACTCTACCAGTTCTAATGGGGACATTTTATAGGGTGATATAGATATGGGTCTGGATTCTAACATTAAGTCTATGGTAAATTCTATCTCTCTCAGGAGGTAAACTAGGAATATCTTCTAAAAGGAATTAGGGAAATCACAGACGATAAGTAAATTATTAACACTTAAATCTTTCTCAGTTCTTAAAGAAGATAGGATCACGTAAACCTAAGCTTCCTTGTTTCTAAGAGCATCAAGGCGGTTGGCAGTCACCATCTCAAATCCCACAGAGTTATCAGGTCTTGATCTAAACACTAAGGTTTTTTTGTGGCAGTTAAGGACGTGATTGGAAGATAACCAATTGATTCCCAACACTAAGTCTAATATGGTTAAAGGCAAGCATATTAGGTTTACAAGAAAAGTTTTACACTCCATAATAACAGGACAATTTAGACAAGCACAAGAAGTGATAATAAGAATATTTGTAGAGGTAGAAACAACCAGATCATAGGGTAAATTTGAAATAGGCAAATTCAAATACTTCGTACAATCATTGGAAATAAAGGAATGAGTTGCAACTGAGCTATATAGTACGTTCAAGATATTACCATTTATAATGTAGTTACCCTGAATGAGGTCATTGAATGTCGCCACCTCACTTCCACTCATAATGAAAACTTTACCAGTGGTATGAGGTTTTCTTGTTGGAGCCTTCCCACTATTACCATTGTCGTCCTCCTTCTTAGACTTGGTGCATATGCTATTGTAGTGGCCTACCTCTCCACAATTAAAGCATGTCATAATTGGCCTTTTGTAGTCCTTTTGATAGTGTGGTCCTCCACAATGAAAGCAGCGAACAGGAGCATTGGAACTCCGTGCAACAATAATGGTAATTTTTTGACCAGATGATCCTCCAGCTAATCATGATAGAGGATGGTAAGACTTCTTCCTCTCTGAAAAGTTTTTCTTCTTATTTCTTCAAGGTCCTTTACTCTTCCATTGAGTCTGCCTTACTTTCATGTCATCTTCATAAATTTTGTAACGGTTCACCAAGGTAGGGAATTGGGCTATTTCAAGATAAACTCATTGCTTGTTTGATGTCAAGTCCTAGTCTATTCTTAAACTTGGAGCATCGAGATCTCTCATCCACTCTTTCTTGGAAGTAGGGGCAGTATTTTAACAGTTTGTCAAATTTAGTAGCATACTCCCTTGCCGTCATATAACCTTACTCAAGGTTGAGGAATTCAACCTCCTTCCTTCGCCTTAAGTCTTCTAGAAAATGTTTCCCTAGAAATTTCTAATGAAACATTTCTTTGGTGATCATCCTTCCTTATGCTTCCTCCTACTGTTTAGCATACCTCTACTAGTGTTCAATTTCTCCAAATAACATAAATGTAGCCTACAGACCTTGTGTGCATTAGTACATGCCATGGCAATGAAAATCTTTTCAATCTCTGCAATCCAGCTCTAAAGGTCATCAAGGTCAAACCTACCTTTGAATGTCGATGGATCATTCTTACAAAATGCAGTAAGTCCTCCATATTCTACAGGTGTAGCATCTCATCCCTAATTCATGTTCTCGAGAATAGTAGCCATCCTCTTAAATATTTGCTAAGTAGTGTCTTATTGAGGTCTTCCAACCATTGCTTGAAAAAAGAGAATACTTGTTTAGTATTTTGCCTTTGAATTAGACTATATGTTAAGTAAGTAAAAGTAATCCATAAAATAGCACACTAGATAGACTTTTAAGAAAGAGAGTTGGATCACAATGAACACTCTTAAATACCAAGTCTTACCTAGCCAAAACCTATCTAGGCATGCATTATGTACTTCTACCAATATAAGCATCCAACGCTAAGTCTATTCTTAATAAAGTTCTTTAAGTGTGCAAACCCTTTTTTATAGTCCTTTTGTTACTAGTTGCTTTGGACATCTATGTCTTCCTTCATATTTTTCTAAATTTATCTTATATTTTGTTTCTCAACATAGGATATAAGAGTAGATACCTCATCTTATATTTCTATTTATTAACAGAGAATGAAAGAACACACAAAACAAAGATGGCTAAGGCCATACCTAGGCTTGATAGGAAAGAACTGCTTTAATACCACTAAATGTGACACTCGTTCACATTAGATACAACTCATATATATTGAATTACTTATTTAGTTATTTAATTTTAAGTTAAACAAAATACCAAAAAAAAAATTTGCATTTTATTTTATGTTTAATTGTCCTTCAAACTTTTTAAAGTAGATAAACGATAAGTAAAATAGAATTTGGAAATAGGAGTAAAGATAAAAGAAATGATACATGTCATAATAATTAGAACCTGTTACATCATGGTTTCTGAATATGCATGACGATGAAAGTCAATTGAGCTGAATGAATACAACAAAAATGTAGTTCAAGGAAATACCAAAAAAGTACATAAATAGACACTAGTCATTCCCTATCTACACAGGAGACATCCTAGCCAGTGTAGTGTCTAGAAATCTACTCCCAGCCCCTGTATAAAAAAAAAAAAAAAAAAAAAAAGCCACCAGAAAGGGCCTACTAGTCCTCATCGGTTTGTGTCTCCTCAGAGTCCACATTTGCTATATGGTGTGCACGATTATTAGGCACCTCACAAGGTACCCCAAGTCTAAAGGAAGAGGAGGATGAAGTAGTGTGGCATCCATTGGCCATTCCCACTTGGTACTTGACCATGGGAAAATCCATGGATGACTGAGCCACTATCACACCTCCATAAGTGATCCCTCATTTGACAATTATGCCTGCTGGTTCCTTGATAGGTGGTAAAATGGAGGATGGGCATTCATGTAAGACACTATGAAATGAATCTTAGGCTTTGTTGGCAATGAAAGTGGTACAAGAGGCACATACTAAAAGTGTAGCAGTGGAGATGATGCCATAAAAATAGGGATAGTAGTAGAGAATGGAAGGATAAAAACCCCCAAGATTGGAGACATGAATGATATGGTCACAACACCAATGTTAGTCAAGTAAGTGGTGTCTTCATGATACATCCATATCCCTCCCTCATGGTAATCAACATGAAGGTTGAAGAGGATGGGCATTGCCATCTTCACATATCAATCACGAATAGACATGCATAAAGAAAACAAACAGAGGAGTGAGGCGATTTTGTTCTCAAAATCACTTTCACATAAATGGTAAAGCTTCCTACCATCACTTATAGATAAAACACGACTAACAATAAATAAAAAGAGGAACCTAGGATTTATTTAATTCATAATAACTACCCTTGACACTATATAGATCTATACTTCCACAAGACTAAGAAGTAGTTGAGAAAACATATACCTTTCTCAAAATCTACAACATGGTATAGTCCTCGTCGTCATTAAGGAATAAAACAACAACTCAATACATTCACAGTCCATTCAAAGGTATACTTCTTGCACCAACACTGGAATGTTGAGTAATTGTCAGGATTATCAAGCTTGGTCACACAAATATCCTAACTTAGGAGCACTATCTAGTCATTGGGACCTTCATCGCCCGATACCTTACCCCTGAGACCTTCACAAATGGGTCCCTACCTTTTATTCCTCAATGTACCAATTGTGACTTCTGACGCAGGGTTTCATACAATTGGATGTCCCTTGCATCACATTATTCTGTTTGTTAATCATTGTCCTTGCCTATCAATCATATCTTGGATAAAGGTTTCCTTGGTCTCAGTACACTTGAGTACCAATATAGTTTTTCCTACTATCGTTGCCTTTTATTATAGAGGTTTAGGCTTATCACAGTATAATAAATTGGGATCCCAAAATGTAGATACGCAATAAAGCAATCAAGAAGATAAAAGGAAAATTAGTAATGCATCTATCTAATTTTATTTTGACTTAATTATTTTAAATATCTAATTTAATAATTAAATTAACGTGAGGAACCCTAAATTAGATACTAATCATTTAACAATTTAGACTTGATCATTGAGATCTTTAATTTAAGTATGGGCTTAGGTACTTAATAAAGAGTTTAATTAGTAAATCAAGATTCAATGTATAATTGATTTTGGATCATGAGGATTGAATTACTTAGATGTTCCTAATCACCACGATTAATTTATCTTGTTAAAGCTAAGTTTTGGCTAATTGGTCACGATTCAAATAAAGTTATGTAAACCAAGTTACTTATGTGTTTTTATCAAAACTAAGAGTTTATTATCAAATTATAAAAATTCCTTCATAATTAAATACAAATAGAAAAATTATACTTCTTAGGAAAAATATATTTAACTTTCAGTAAAAAGGTCCATAACTAGGTTCTAAGTGTTAAGAACATGGTATTTTATCAAGCTAGAAAAAGTATCATTTACTTTGGTCCAAAACAAATTTCCAATGGTAGTAGTTTCATGCCTCAGTTTTCAAATTCATTTCGAATAGGTAAATGATTTTGTTTGGCATGATCCATAGTGTTGAAGAAAGAAAATTTTATCTAGTTTTTAAATCATTCAAGATCACCTCAAGCAAAAATCTATGAAAATAGATACAAAAATGACAAAATAGAATGATCAAAATATCCTACTGGAGGACTAATGGTTCCATTTTGCCATTTTTGTATCCCACTTCAATTTTTTGGCGACCAAACCATTTATGTCTAGAAAGTACTCTTAAAGACCTTTCCAAAAATACCAAGATATTTAAAAACCAAAGCCTGTACATATATTATGATTTTCTAAAATTTACAATTTTCAAAAGTGTTTTCTATTAGAAAAGTGCACAACCTTTGGATTCTAGAAATTATTAAAAATACTAAATGAATGTAAACATAGGCAAAACTTTATATGCTTGGAAATATTTTTGAACCTACCTTCTACTTTTTTTAGGAGTTTTGGCCAACCCACAACCGAAACCTCTAAAATTTACCTTTTTTGTACAGATTGCTAGTCAACATTTTTCAAAAATTTCAAAATGTATAACTTCATTATTTCGGAATATTTTTAAGTTTTTGTTGAGTCTATCTTAGAGAAATTTGTCTAGTTTACAACAAAATAAACAAGCACTCAAAAATATAAAGTATAACTCGAGATATGGCACAAACAATAAGTGATGTTTAAACAAAAAATGAAAACAAGTTCATGAATATCAAGCCTCCCTTCATAAAAAGACATTTTCTTGTCTAAGCTTCCTTTGAGCATTCAAAATGTTAAAGAAGAAGATTAGGAACAAGATTTCATTGAACTTTTTTAGGATCAATATTAGGTGAAGAGGAAGATTTCTTTCATGTTCCATTTGCTCTCCCAAAATTGTGAGCCCTAAGGTGGCCCAGATCAAACTTTTTTTCTTCTTAACTTGTCTTAATACTTGAAAAGGTTCATTCTTTAGGTTCTTTGTTGATGATTCAAGAAGATATAAAGTTTCAAACTTGTCTAAAGAAAGTGATCAACTATTAAGTCCCCCTTGAGAGGACTTGAGGAAACTACAAGTTCCAAGATATCTTTGTTAGTCTCATTAAGTTGTTTACAAAAATTTTGTGGATTTCCTTTTATGTTTTACCCTATTCGTGGCACTCTTTCGGCTTTAACCAAGCTTTTAACAATTTTTGTAAAGCCATCCAACATAAAATAAGATCATAAGAACATGGTAACAAGGAGATATGAAGATAACAAAGAAAATATAGCAATTTAAATGGACAACAACATATAATAAAATAAAGCATAAAAATGACAAGAAAGCTAAGGACTTTGGGGGTAAAAACTACCCAAACCATCCACTTAAAAGTAACAAAATAAAGAACAAGCCCTACTCCCCCCTATACCTCATGTGTAGCTTGTAGAAGGAGAGGAAGATGAGCACTTGAAGCTTCTAGTGTGGTACTATGTGGTGGCCTTGGATGGAGGAGAAATGGTGGTTTTGGTGTTTGAAAAACTTTGAAATGGACTTAAGGAGAAAGGGAGAGAGTTTTAGCCAGTTTAGGAGAAGGAGGAGAGTAAAGAAAGCTGACCTAACTAGTCTTTTATATAGAAGGAAGGTAGGATGCATTGTCACAAAAGGTGACATAAAACAAGCTTAGTTTATCCTATTTTATTTTTGTATTTTTTTTCCAACATGTGATAGTTTAGAGAAGTGAAGCAGCATTTGAAGAGAGCCAAACTTGCTGCTCCTGTGCTTCTCATATCTCTACAATTTGTTTTCTCTACAAATGAATAGATGGATACCGATAAAAGTGACTTAAACTTTAGAATTTTGATTTTTATATCAAATGAATGAATTTTTAATTGAAACTTTGTGAGAACTCCAATTACTAATTAAAAATAATTTATAGAATTTAAAATTAATTTTATATAATTTATTTCAAATTTATAAGTATTTATTTGATATTTCTAAGTTAAAAAATCATAAAAATTTCATTTTAACTCAAAAAGTTCAAAAATATTTATATCATAAAATTAAATATATAACCCAAAAATGAACTAGGAATGTTCATTTTGTCTCTCCTATATGTCAAACCTATACTGGTTATAATTTTAGTAGACAATGAAGGGCATTTTGGTTAATTTTTACAGAAATTTCAAAAAAATTTCAAAATTATATTTTAATATATATGTCATGTTTCTAAGCTCAAAATAACTATTCCTAGTTATTTAGACCTTTTCTATGTGTCAGCCATGGGTGTAAAGGAATTAAAATTAACTGTTAGTTTCTTAATTTTTCGATCTTGTTAGAGCTACTTTCACAGATATTAAGAATTAAGTATGATGCTAAGTGAGGGTGTTACAACTGGACCACTGATAAACAATTCCTTCTATGAACATATATAAACATTAATAAATATTTGATCATTAATAAATAGTTAAATAATACATTGATTTTGTGGAAAATGCGTATCTAAAGCATTTTGAATACTAAGTGCTCTTTTTTTTTATGTTATGTATGTTATATATGTTTTCATTTACGTAGTCTTATTTTTGCAGGTTATCTTAAAGGCATTATAACTGGTAATACAACTTATCTATTACTCCCATTATTAATTCACACCATATAGTTGTCAGCTGATTTCATATTTGGACAAAGATGTTGATGAGACCAAAACATGCTTTATTTCATTACTCATTCGATGAAATTTACTATTACAGGATTTGTCAAAAGAATAAGTTTTCGTATAAAACTAATGGATTGGGAAGCTAACGAAGATTTCATAGGACAATATGTTCTACCAATATTTTTGGTAGCCAGATGTCTTTTTGGAGTTGCACTTCTGCTCGTGTTATATGTCTATATGTGGCGACGAAGACATGTTTCAATGTATGAAAACATTGAAAATTTTTTGCTAGACAACAATCTAAATCCCATTAGGTACGAATATAGTGAAATCAAGAGAATGACTAAAGGTTTCAAAGTGATATTGGGTCAAGGAGGTTTCGGCTCTGTATACAAAGGAAAGCTTCGAAGCGGGTTGAATGTCGCAATAAAGATGTTGGACAAATCCAAAACTAATGGACAGGACTTTATTAGTGAAGTGGCTACCATTGGAAGAATACATCACATGAATGTGGTACGTTTTATTGGATATTGTGTTGAAGGAAAAAAGCGCGCTCTAGTTTATGAATACATGCCTAATGGCTCACTAGATAAATACATTTTCTCTAAACAAGGAAGCGTACCTTTAAGTTATGAGAGAACATATGAAATATCTCTTGGAGTAGCTCGTGGGATTGCATATCTACATCAAGGTTGTGATGTACAAATTCTTCATTTTGATATCAAACCTCATAATATTCTTCTAGATGATAACTTAATTCCAAAGGTTTCAGATTTTGGACTTGCTAAGCTATATCCTATGAAAGATATGTCTATTATTTTAACTGCAGCAAGAGGAACTTTGGGTTACATGGCTCCAGAATTATTCTACAAAAATATTGGTGGAGTATCATATAAGGCAGATGTCTATAGTTTTGGAATGCTTTTGATGGAAATGGGAAGTAGGAGGAGGAACTCAGATCCTCATGCAGAGCATTCAAGCCAACATTATTTTCCTTTTTGGATCTATGATCAATTTAAAGAAGAAAAAGATATTGACATGGAAGATGCCTTAGAAGAGGATAAGATTCTAGTGAAAAAGATGTTCATAGTTGCACTTTGGTGTATTCAATTGAAACCAAATGATCGTCCTTCAATGAAAAAGGTTGTAGAGATGCTTGAAGGAAAAGTTGAAAATATTGAAATGCCTCCAAAGCCTACTTTTTATCCCCATGAAACAATTGGGCATGATAGTGGAATCGACTCTGATCAAACATCATGGAGTGATTCAACTTGTTCTAGCAGGAATATTGTCAAAACCAAGTCCAATCATTCACTGGAGAACAACCCTTGACAAACAAAGGTTATTTCAAATTAAGTATGGGACAATGGCAACAAAATTGCTTAAAGCTAAACATTGTTCATCCTTGAAATCAAATGGGAGAACTTTTCGTTGTCTAGCTTGACATTCAAAAAGAGTAATTTTCTTATTATATACTCGAATGGCTAATTAAATGTTAAATTTAGAGTATGCAAAAAACTTAAAATTTAATTAGAATACAATACATTGATAATCTATTTTTTTTTTATACTATCATCTAATCATAAATGATCGCATAATTAAAAATTATTAATTTTTGCAATAATTATTTTAAAAATATATTTGGGGTGGATTATAATTGATCGACATTGTGTGTAGAAATTTTTATACAGATAATATTCAAATTAAACACAAAAAACAATTAGATAAAACCAAACCTTAATTCAAACTTAATGGTTTTAAACTAAATTGGTTCTGAATCTATCTTCTATATATTCAAATTTCAAAATCAATATAAAATTAGTTTCAGTTCAAAAAATCCAGTTTTAAATTTCATTTGAATCGACTTAAAACTAATTTTAAACTAAAACAGATTTTGTCAACAAACCAATTAACCAGTTTTAAAAAATATAAATGGTTCAATTTTAAAACATAATCCATATAATTGATTTTAAATTGGACTTGTTTTGCAAGTGTTTGCGATTTGAGCCTATGCAATAATTTTTTAGGTGAGCTTCTGCTAGCAGGCCAAACATGTCATTGACATCCTATCTAATAATATTGAGAGTGTTTCCCTGTTCTACCACTCTTATTCATAAAAAAAATGGATTCATTTTGATTTTAGATCAAACTAAACCATAGCATTCCTACATTTCGTTGACACTATTTCCTCACACTAATACACATTCCCACATGTAACTCACAAGGCAAAGAATGGGAATGGATGTTTTCATTTTCTAGTTTAAGAAATAGAAATGAAAAACAAAGGAAGAAAAATGCTAGTAATACTAACTCTAATACACTCTTTGAATACACTATCTATTATTGGTTAAAATTTATTAAAAATCAAAAAATTTGTGGGTCTTATTATTTTATGAGTTACTTTCATGATTTTGTAGTTTTCAATAAATTTTAACTAATAATAAAATGTGTGTTCAAAAGAGTGGGTTAGAAAATATGTTATTTAAACCAAGGAAATAGGCAAAGCAAGACATGGTGGAGGTGGTCTTAGTTTGCTCATTCATATAAAAACAAATACAAAAGGGGAAAAAGAGAGAGAGAGAGAAGGGGAGAACAATGTATAGCGCTCTTGGCGCTTCTCAGTTAAAGAAGTGACAATTTCCTTTCCCCTTATGGAGAATATGCTTTGTTCTTGTTGGATTTAAGTTGATGCAGAAAATGACATTCAAATTCATGCGTAACAAATGCAAGTACAAAAAAATCACGATTCAAAATAGAGCAATCTGCAATTAGATTCCCACAATAAATTAAAACATATAAAATAAACAATACAAGCCTTGTATTAGATTGTCTTAGTCACCGAGACCGAGGCAATATTTATTGCCTCCCTACCCAAATAGGCAAATAGCCATTGCAAACCACCTATAAGGGTCTCCCTTTTTTTATGACAAGGGGTTTCTCTTTTTAGGTGCTCTTCTAAAAGTTTGGCGAGCTTGGATTAATTTCTTCTGGGCCTAGTTTTGGGCTGGGTTTGACTTTTGCTATTAAAATATTGTTTTCCTTTTTAAGGGCATAATTAGGAAAATAACTTATTGGGACAAATTTTATTAAGCTAATATGAGTTTAATTCTGAGGTGGAATAGTTTTCCTTCATTTGAA
>CM014734.1:54011580-54132404 GCA_004329165.1 Spatholobus suberectus | reverse complement strand
TGTAGAAAAGGTATGAGTAAATTCAAAATAATAAAAGAGATTCCAAAGTTGTGTAAGGTTTGATTTTTTCCATTTTGTTGAAATTTCAAATTCTTGTAGAGAATAAAGCAAATCTTTTATTTTTTTGTGTTGACTTGGAATTCAAACAACATTTTAGTAATTTCAATAATGTTCTAACATTGTTTTGCTTCTAACTCTATTTCTGAATTGCTCCTTATAATGTCAAAATT
Source organism: Spatholobus suberectus (assembly GCA_004329165.1). Lineage (NCBI taxonomy): Eukaryota > Viridiplantae > Streptophyta > Magnoliopsida > Fabales > Fabaceae > Spatholobus > Spatholobus suberectus. The sequence goes on along the minus strand of CM014734.1, from coordinate 54,132,174 downwards.
ACATCTAAATTTCTCAAAAGATTAAACATGATTAATTATCATTAATCACATTTAATTACCAAATAAATTTAAGGTTTAATTACATTTTTGGTCCTCTAAGTATCGCAATTGTGCGATTTTAGTCCCCTAAGTTCCAATTGCGTGAATTGAGTCCCCAAGTGTTGCAATTGTATCATTTTGGTCCTCTAAGTTTTGATTGCACAAATTAGACAATCGTGAGATTTTGGTCCCTCTGCCAATCTTCCAGTAAATATTTAACGAAATTTTCTAACATGACACTAACAATTGACATGGTAGATGATGTGGTGTTGATGGTTGACATGGCAGATAACATGGTGCTAATGTGGTGTCTAACGTAGATGCTAACCTATTAGTGATGTCGCATGTGAACATAGAAGAAAAAATGGTCAAAATGTAGGAGATAGGAATCAAACTCTTCACCTTATACTCTAACAAAATGTCAGTAAGTGTCACGTTAGCAAAATTCATTAAATATTTAACAAAAGATTGATGGAAAGACCAAAATCACACAATTGCATTACTTAGCGGACCTAATTCGCAGAATTGAAATTTGGGGAACCAAAATTGTACAGTTGTAATATTTAGGAAACCAACTTCACGTAATTGGAACTTAGAGGGCCAAAATCACACAAATGCAATACCTGTGGGATCAAAAGTGTAATTAAGCCTAAATTTAACTATTTGCCTACAAAAGTATGTGTAATACATTGTTTGTTAAGAACACAATCTAGCTTTTAGACTAAATCAATAGTTGTAACTCAACCACAAAATAACAATAAATTCTCTTAATTAAGTTTTATAATTTTTCTTATTATTTTAATTTAACTAGTGATGCAAATAAATCATTAATAAATATAATTAAAATGCATGACGTCATAGTCCTTAAGGTTCCAGCGTAATAGCAAGTTGTGCAATAAAGCATGTGATGTTTATCTTAGGGCAAAACAAACAAGGGATATTTTTCTTATTAGTCAAAATAAAACAAGTGTGTTTTAATCAATTCACCGTGACTTATGGGGTCTGTATTGAACTCCATCTTTTTGTGGTGAAAGATACTTTTTACCATCGTTCATTATTATTCTTGAGGTGTGTGGATATATTTGTTGGTTGATATGATGAAGGTTTCAACACATTTGAGCAATTTTATACATATGGTGGAGTGATAATTTAATAAACAAGCACAATTTGAGCTTAGTGATAATGGTGTAGAATTTATAAGCATGGACAGTTATTTTTTTAGACATGGTATTGTGCATGAAACATCTTGTCTAGGGACATTGTAGCAAAATGGACGAGTAAAATGTAGGCATTGACATATACTTAATGTGGCTTAGGCTCTGTGTATTTAAGCAAATCTCCTTATCAAAATTTGGGGGGAATGTATTTTGATGGGTAGGTATTGATTAATCACACGTTTTTACTTGAATTAAATGGAAAAACATTGTGCGAAATATTGTATATTGTATGGTAAACACTCTTCATTCAATCATTTACATGTGTTTGGATGTTTGTTATATGCAAATCAATATCACAAAGGAGATGAGTTTGCTAGTCAAAGTCATAAATGTGTTTTCATGGCTTATCCTTTTCAAAAGAAAGGATGGAGTGTGTACGACTTGAACTTGGGTGTTCTTCTAGTCTTGAGGGATATTGTATTTTGCAAAAAAGAGCTTCCTTGTATGATGGTGAATCGAGAACCTTGATTTATACAGATCCTTGATTTATACACAAGATGATGTTGTACCTGGTCATATGATCGCTCGAATGGAATATGATAAATGAGAAAGGTGACAAAAATCTTGTGAGTGGTAATGAAATACTTCAAAAGAGAAAGAATACAGTCCATATTAATCACCTGGAGAGAAGCAAGGATGCAACTACTTCAACAAATGACAATAATGAATTTGTTGTTTGTCGTGATGATGAGATAACTATGTGCTGAAACTAGTAAGGATAATGACATGAGGAAGGCTTTGGTGATGTTTCAAATAGGGGACTATGGGCCGTGGTCATCGACACAAACTGCCATCCACTCATCTTCGTGACTATGTCACAACCCCCATTTGTAACTTGGGCCATTCTCTGGGTTGGTTTGCTAATTACATTCTTTAGACATATCCTATCTTAATAGCACATTATGTTAACTATAGTAATTTTTCTATGATTTGTCTACATTTTATGGCAAGAATCATTAGAGGAAACGAACCTCAAACTTTTGTCGAGGCTATGAAAGGATGGAGACATGCTATGCAATAGAAGATACATACATTGGAAAATAATGGGACATAGATCAAGGAAACTTTGCCTCCAAGGAAGAAGACTATCAAATGTAAATAGGTGTATAAAATTAAATATCATTTTGATAGGTCAATTGAGAGGCTCAAAGAAAGAATCATGATTATGGGAAATAACTAGGTCAAAGGTCTTGACTACAATGAGACATTTATACCTCTGACAAAAATGGTGACAATGCACACTTTTCTTGCAATTATCGTGGGCAAGAATTGAGATTGCAGTTAGCACTTGCTCGCACCAGATTTCACTACCTCCCGTATCTCTCGACCTTGGATTAACTTCAACAAGGTCATGGCTAAAACCTCTCTTAATTAACTTTCTCCTACGTTTTTTCTTTTTCTCAGCATTAACGCCCACAATTGGCTTTTTATAATAGAGTTTAATGGATGTTAATTAATTTAAAATTAGGTTTGATATGATTTTTAGGGAGGTTATTATTAAAATTAACAAACATATCATATATAATAGTTTGTGATTAGATCAAATTGTAAAAAAAATTTAAACCATCGGTACATATTTTTTTCAGAAAATAGACTATACATTGACAGTGTAAATTTTACACTATCATCTGATTACAACTCAGCATATATGGTAGGTTTATTGACTTTGATATCACCCTAAAAGTCACAATAAACTTGATTTTCAATTGGTTGATAGTGTAAATTTTTTTACACTGATAGTATATAACAATTCAACTATATCTTTTTAGAAAAAAATAAACTATGCACTGATAATGTAAAATAGTTTTACAATAATATTAAATTACAAACCACCATTTATGATAAGTTTATTAGCTTTTATAATAACTATTTTAAAATCATACCAACGATGGTTTACAGTGTAAATCTTTTTGTATTGAGGGGTGTGCATAGCGATTAAACCCTTTTTTTTTTTTTTTTTTATCTTTATAATATAGACTGAGCTTCTCTTGCGGTTTCCGCAGCTTTGGGCTTTTGCAACACGGGCATCTATGATATGGGCTTCGTAAAGCCCGAGAAATATGTTGCTGCTGAATGGATAGAGTTCCGTCAGTGAGTTTCAAATCGCATTAAGTTTGACGCTCGCGTAACTTCTTGGTGTAGAAAATGGATACCATGCATGTTGACTAGCAAAGTATGGCGCGTGGAAAAGCAATTGCAAAAGGGCAATGTATGGATACCATGCATGTTAGTTTCAAACATGTTAGCATGTTTGTTTCAGCGTTTTGCTGAAGAGGATTCGCGTCATTTCGAAGCAACAAAGTCTAGCTTCTGTGTCTCTTTCAAATTTTAGACGTGAAAATTTTAATAAATTTACGTTTCAAGCTTACAAACAATATGCATTTTGGTATGAGTGATCAGCTGCATGCTGATGGTGGGCCCGACGCAAACAAAACAGAAAATGGAAAAAATGAAGGTTGAACTGGTTATGCTTCAAAGAATGGGAATTAAATGAAATTATGATTAGTACATTTGATATCCAATGGACTATTTGTGAGTGAGAGTAAGTGTCAAAATGATTCTAATGGAGACAAGTTTGATAACTGGAAAATGTCTCATTAAAATCAAAACCTTGCTATTGATTGAAGCCCTTGGCTATATGCCTAGCTATGTGTTTGTTGACAATGCCATTAGGGTTTTCCTTGACCCTCCTAGAGACCCACTTACAACCAATAGCAACTCAATGGGGAGGAAGAGGAACTAGGGACTAAGTTCCATAGTGTTGAAGTGCAAGAAATTCATCTTTCATAGCAACAAACCACTTTGGGTCTTGCAATGCCTGTTTAATGTTGAAGAGGAACTAGGGACTTAGTTCCATAGTGTTGAAGTGCAAGAAATTCATCTTTCATAGCAACAAACCACTTTGGGTCTTGCAATGCCTGTTTAGTGTTCTTAGGTTCCACATGATCAATGAGAAGGGTGCGGTGGATGCGTGGCCTAAACAATACCAGATTTTGACCTAGTTTGCATAGGATAAGTGTTTAAAGGTCTAAGGGGAATGGAGGATGTAGGAGAAGGCAAGAAGGAAGAGGTAGAGAGTGAGTTATGAGAGGTTGAAGGAAGAGATGGTAAGGTAGAGGTAGTGGGAGAACAATTAGGAATTGTGGCAGGTGAAGATAATCTTAGAGGAGCTGTTTGTGGAGGAGAAATAAAAGGAATAGAGGATGAGATGTTAGGGGATGAAGTGGAAGTGGACTGAGGTGGGTTAAGAGGGAAAATGTGCTAGTACCTTATGACGTCTATTTTAAAGACGGTTATCTTTAATTAAATGTACAAAATTAGATAGCTTCAAAAATATTTATTTTACCCTTAACAAAATTTTATTTATTTAAAAATTTAATTATTTTTATTTATCAAAAGCATTTTAATTAAGAATAGAATATTTTATTTTTGAAAAGAAATTAATTTTATTATTTTTGAGATCAACAAGAGTGGGCCTTTACTCTTACGTATCTTCTAGTGCAATGAGGAATCAGACTCACGTAGTTCTTTAGGTAGAAAAACATCTTGTTGGTTGATTTTTTTTTTATTTTTTATCATCATTAATTATTAAATTTGACATCACCAAACTGTACAACTTAGATGTGTCAAATTTATTGAATGACCAAATAGGAAGTATTTCCAAAATGGTCATTATTTTAAATTTTATGATTATTTTTTTGTTTACTAAAAAAAAGGTATTGAATTATCAATTTAATTACCAATTGATATTTACTAATTATTATTATTATTTCTTTTGTCTTAATACGTAAAGAGTAATTGCATGTCCAAAACTAATGTAATATATATATATATATATATATATATATATATTACTTTTTGTAAAAAGCAAATATTTATTTATCCTTTAGCTATTAATTTATTCTTATATATAAATTGACTAGCATAGTATATTATCAATATATCATATGCAAAACAAAAGATTACTCCCATAATTTATTATTATTGAGATTATTTTCTTTTTTAGGAAAAAAAAGATTTAAAAACCAAAGTAAATTAGCCTTGTCAAAAGCATAGAATAACCGGAGAGAGAGAACTTCTATACTGTACAGTAAAATATAAATGAGATAAAGCTGATTGGTTTAACAACTTTATGCCAATACCAAGCATTGGTCCAAGCAAACCAAACTCAATCTGCAATAGGACAAGAAAATTAGTTATGTTTGAGCACCGATGAAGCAAAAGTAGCAGAGTGCGAGCCGAGCCTCGGTGGCCAAGAAGGTGCTGCTCCTGGTTTACACTGCTATTTGTAGTGGACTGTGGCTTACTAGTTGACCGTGATTTGGCTAGCCATGGTGTGTAGTGATTCAGATCATGGTTTAGGTGAAGGTCATTAGACGTGTCGTGGTTGCGGTGTGTATGTGAAGCTCGAGCTGGTTTGGATCCGTGAGAGTGTGTGCATCACTACTGTACAAGAAAGAGAATGCTTTGTGTGTGGTGCTGTTAGCAACGGATCCAAAAATTTTAAGTTGTGGGGGTAGTATTTAAATATATAAATTAGTATTTTAGTTTGTACATTATATATGATATATGAGTTTTTTATATAATTAAAATTTAAAAAAATTAATTTTAAATAATATTATAATTAAAATTCATAATAAATAAATATATTTAAATTAGTATTTTAACTTGTACAATGTACATGATAAATGTTTATTTTTACATAACTAAAATTTATAATAAATGAATATTTTTACTATAAAAATTATATTATAATTAAAATTCATAATAAAAAATATTTTTGAACATATAAATTATATTTTAAATTTACGATAAATAATTTATATTGTAATATAAGGTTATTTTTAATTATTTGATAATTTAAAAAAAAAATTAAAATTCAATTAAGAATAAAGATGAAAATAATAAATTAAAAGAGATAACTAATTAAGAAAATCAAATATATGATAGTGATAACAGGTCCTAAAAATGTTCAAAATTCTTAAAAACGTTTTCGTTAAAAAATAACTCTTAAAACGTTCTTGTTCAAGAAAACTATTCTAATGTATATATAGAGAGTATATATAAAATAGATTTTGGATTTATAATGAATAATTTAAGTTTTGATGTAAGATATCGATAATTTCTTTAAAAAAACTATTAAAATCTAATTTAAAAATATTAATAAAAGATAGTATATCGAAAGGGTTAGAAGGTTAAAAATTCAAGTAAACATAAAAAGATAAACGAAAGATAATTTGAAATGGTTGAGAGAAAAAATTGTTAGTTAATTACAATGATAATATGTAAAATGCAACTTCAAAGAAAAGAAGAAAGAATATTGAAAATGTCTAATTAAGAGAATGAGAATAATGAGACTAAAAATAAATTTATGGGAGCAATACTCATGTTATAAATTATTATTTTTTTACTACATTTCAATTTAAAAGGTAATTTCTAATTATAAATGTGTGTTATATTTACAAATATTAAAAAAGTTGCCCCCACACTCCTCAACGTGTATCCGTCCCTGGGTGCTGTGAATATTTTTGTGCGTGAAATAGTGCTATGAGTGAATGAGAAAAAACAGTGTGTGCAGTAAAGTTACTGAAGAGTGTGTGGTCTATGGTGAAAATAATACTGTGAGAAGACGAATATGTAAAGGTGGCATGTAAATCATAGTGTGTCCAGTGTTGTGAATTAATCGGTGTGTGGATTGGTGAATTTGCAGATCTGTGTATAAGTGGCAGAGTGTGTGAATTTTGTTATGCTTGCATTAGTGCATATTACTATGAAATGTAGAGAGCGATGGTTCGTGTGTGATGCGAAAAAGGAAATATAATAAGAGTGCTAATGTGTATTTATATGGCGTATAGCATAAGAGAAAAATAAATGTCAAGACATCAATGCAGATGAAAATGCAAAAGAATGTCAAGATCAATGTGCAAAGTACTATAACAGTAACAGGGAGCGTAAATCATTATTTAGTCAACTAAATGAATAGATTCAATATTCAATATGGGAAACCGTAAATATAATAATATAACAGTAAGAATCAAGAAAAAGGATATGTGAATGCACTAGCAATGAAAACAGAAAACTAGATTTAATTTATTTCATGCTTCAACAGAAAAGGGAGAAGCAAAATATAATAGGATAAAAAGCTACATGATAAAGTATAGTAAGAGAGGATATGAGAAGGGAGTATACCTTCATGTCTCACAAACAAGAAGAGAGGACCACCAACTTTTGGAACCAACGCCAATGAGTCTTGTGAGGTCCCAGGTTCCCTCTAAAATAGGCAATATATAGCCACCCACTCAAAATAGTTTTTTGGTTTATTCTTTTTTCATTTTCAAACTTTCAAAATAAAAACTAGGCTTAATTGCACTTTGTGTCACCTAAGTTTCATTATTTTAAGGATTTTGTCACTGTATTTTTTTCTCTTGTATTTTGTCATCCTATTTTTGAAACCTTGCAAATGTTACCCAATCATCAACTATTCATTAAATAAAATTTTACAAAATTAGACAAAATTTGCAAGATTTCAAAATAAGGTGGTAAAATGTGAGAAAAAATATGGTAACAAAATCTGTAAAATAATGAAATTTAATTGGGGGCACAAATTGCAATTAAGCCTAAAAACTAAGGGTTTGTTGTAACAACAACAAACCATTTCTAGAAAATTCTTCCGTTCCCTCTTTTGTTCCTCCCTAATCCCCTCTCTTTTTATTTTCTTTTATATTTTTGCTTAATTTAAAATGGCCTAGCCCAATGCTTCCTTCCTTTTTCATTTCTTCTCTTATTATTATTATTTTTTGCTTATTGTTTCTTTACTTTTTGATTGGGCCTCTAAACATGCAAAGCCCACGAACAACAACTCTTTAAGTCTAGTTCTTTTCCTTTATTCATCTTTAAGTTTTGACTTTCTCTTTTCTCTTTTATTATGAATTCTAAATGAGCAAAACTTAATTACTTATTTTTACCTCTTTTTTTATTATGAATTTTTTCACTCTCCCCTTTTTTACATATTTAAACTTATTTTTCTTAACCAAGATAAAATTAAGTGTTCACAGTAGGTGAAAAAAAGGGCGAGTAAAAACTGAGTTTGACCTTGAATTCCCTAGTAGTAATCTCACCTAACCAACCTAACTCTATGTAAAGAACCTTAGAAGGGATAGAAAGTAGTCGAAGAAAATCAACTGTACTGACTTAGAATTCAAGATTTGTTGAAACTTGAATGAGTCAACTACCATTCCTTAAGGACCATGTCCCTACTAAGGGGAATGCTAGTGAAGAGGTGTGATAGATAAGATGACTCTTTCAAGGATACCTTTAGAGTGAGAGAATTTATGGTAGTATTTTTAGAGAGGCACCTCTTTGGTGGAGTGAAGTCATAAAAGGAAGTTAGGAGTGCACAACAAAGGTGTAACAATAGGAAGAGAAAATGTTTAGGACCTCACCAGCACAAGAAACCAAAGAAAAATAAGAGATCTCAGATGTAAGAGAGTCCTAGAGTAAAAGGATGTCCCAAGTGCTGTAAAACCATGAGTGAGTGTGTTTGCTTAACCTAAGTGTTCTACTAGTATCAAGGAATGTCTTAGCTCTAGCAAGGAAGAAATAGTCAACCCTACACCCTTAGCTATAGTGGACCTTCATTTCAAGTGTGAAAGAGACCAACAAGCCTAGGTATATGTTCCCTAAGTGATAGACCTTTGGTTCTAAGAATAGTATGTTCTTTTTTCCCTATTGTGTGAAGGATGAGGAGTTATTTCCAAACTCCTTGTCCTTACTTGAATGCTTGCGTGTATAGATATAGATTGTTTCAATGCATACTTTCTCTAATTGATGTGATGACCCTTAAGTGGGAATGTTGTTGCACTTGGTGTGGTTTGTCCTGGACCAACCAAGTTATGTTATTTCATATTAAGAATTTCCTTTGATTTCTATATGTGCCTTTCCTTGTTTATTAGAACACAAGATGTGTGCCTATTTACTGAATGATAGTGGTAAAATAAGCGTATCCCCATGCATGCATATTTCGTCTTGGTGTTGTATTCTCTTTTGGTTAGTTATAGTAATACCATGATTGTCTTGATTATTTTCTTTTTTTCTTGACACCTTGTATGGATATAATACTATAATAGGTTTGATTTATTTAAGGAGTTAAGTGATGCATATGATTTGGGGGTGAGAGATAGGGGTGTAGATTTTGGATACTGGGTTTGAGTTTAACATCTTGGGTTTGATGCATGACTGTTCTTCACAAAGTGCATTCATGCTAATAGCCTTAAGAGTAAATTATGAATACATGTTTACACATGTCATTGTATGACTTATAAGGATAAATACTAATGATGTATATGTCTAATGTATGCAAAATGTGTGAGGTTGTGTTGCCTTCCTTAGTTGCTTCCACTTGCTTTTTATGTTTTAATATTATTGAGAGCTTAGTAAGAGATAGCTGAGTGTCTGTTTGTGCACTATGAATAGTTGTCTTAGGATGAAGAAATAGCAACCTAGGTTTCAAGTAGCCTAAATCCTACGAGAAGAATGTCATCCTAGGTAAACCAATGTAGTAGCAAATCTTGTGAATAGGAAACCACTGAAGTACCTTTAGAGGGAACCTTGTGAGATGCACTTGTAAGAACACATTCCTAAGTATTATACCTACTAGATAGAGGCCTAGAGAGAGTTACCTTTAGAAGAAGCTTCATGAGCCAAGAAGGAATTCCCAACCACCACGCACCTCTTTAGACAGATGTTGTGACTGATAACCACTTGATCCTAGAGTCGCATGTATGGATTAAGCCTAAACAAGGATGAAGAGATGACGATAAGTGCCCACCTAGGTAGAACCCATTTATCCACATGATTACCTAAACTAGTTTAAATATGAGATAAAGTCTTATGGAGAAGAAAACAGAGATTTTCCTAGGAAAAAGTTACGGAAGAATCATAAACCATTTAAAGTTGAAATTGTTTAAAAGGTAAGTAGACAGGCGAATCTTAAAGGATTGAAAACGATGAGTAGGTAAGCAATCATGAACTTGTTCTTAGGCCTACATTTTTTTATAACAAAAATATTTTAGGAGAGGTGGAGTTGTAACACCCTGAATTTCAAGTACTAGAAATAATCCACAAGGAAGCCCTTAAGGACCCTTCTAATGTGTCATTAGATGAAAGACAACTTAAGAGTTATTGTTACTGCTCTATTTATGTATTTATTGTTATTGTTGTTGTTGTTATCATTATTATTATTATTCTTGTGTTGTGTTGTTGTTATTATATTTATTATTATTGTTATTGTTATTGTTATTGATACTGTAGTGTTAGAAATTAATATGAATGTTACAATAAAACCTAAAAGAGCGTTTAAGGCCCAATAAGGGACCAAAGCCACTAAGTCACATACCCACCCATGTGTTATAAGCAGGGAATAAAGAAAGAGAGTTAGGTTTAGCTGTTAGAAAATAGAAGAAAAAAGAGGTTAGAGAGAATGAAGAGAAAAGGAAGACGAAGAGGAAGAGAAAGAGAAAGAATAGAGAATAGAGGACCTAAGCCCTACAACTCAGCTTTGTGTGTCCTTAAAGGTGAGTGCTTTTTCCTATGTCATTCCTTACCCTTTAGGTTGTAATTTGTATATTTGTTTACCTTTTCCTCCCCTTTGTGCCTAAGTTAGGGATTTAATGGATTTTTAGGAGATTATAAGTGAGTGAGTTCACGATCTATAGGAATTACAGTTGGCACTAAGCTTTAGAATTTTGGTGCTGAGTGTGTGAGAGATAGAGAGTTACTTAGAGGTTTGGTGCTGAGCGCCAGAAATTAAGCACTTAGTGTCATGGCACTAAGTGTCAAAATTGGTTCTGAGTGCCAAAATTGATGCTGAGCGTGGGGGAGGCAGGCAACAACCCCTAGTCCTCTAGAAGTTTGGTGCTGAGTGTTAGAAAGTTGGCATTAAATGTGAGCATGATAGTGAATTCCCTATATGAATGATGCTAGGGGCCAGTCTTTTGGCACTAAGTGTGGACCTACCAGAGAGTTGGTCTGGAAGTAAAGTAAGTCGCACAAAGTGCCAAAGGTTTAGCGCTAAGCATGACCCCCTGACACTAAAGCTAATGTCTTTGCTAAGAGCAAAGGATTGTAAGTTTATGGTGTTGCCTTCTATGCTTACTCCCTGTATGATTGTTATTACTTAGATGCCTTGTCAGATATACTTCTTATGTTTTTTACTTGCCTTAAGAAAATGCCTATTTTGTGGACTTGTATTAAATGCTCTGATATGCTTATGTATGATCTCATGCCATGGTATGTATAAAGTAATAGATATTTCGTAGCGAAAAGGCACCCAATCTATGAGATGCGGGATCCTTAGTGTGAAATGTTTAAGTAAAGCCATGTGCATTATTTGTATAATCATGCATCATAACATTTGAGCTATGTGATAAAGGGAAGTATATAAGAATCTAGTTGGTGGAGGTTGTGATGGGTTGTCTAATCCTATGCTTGATGGTGGTATCTAGTTGGGAAACTCCAATAGCCTATGCTAATCCCATGGAGCTAGAGCGTACTAGCAAAATTGGGTAACCCTGACTAGTCATAAAGGGATATCATACTAGTTGAGGGTGCAAAAGTTGAAGGCATCGATACCAATGACACTTGTTATGGTCGTGCACTTACTCCTAGTTTACTTTTCAACAAGTTTAAGTTGGTACCATATGTGCATGATTAGAGATTTAGGAACATAGCATGAATATGCATATTGTTGTAGTGTGATAGGTTGAAGTGTGCTATTGTAACTATATGAAGTCTATGTGACCTTGTTCATGAGAGATTGATGTAATGGGTACACGTGTGAAAAATGTATTGTGTCTTTCATGAAGTGTAAATGTTATGGATATGTGATCAAATTATGTATGTGTGTTATTCCTGTTTGTTAAAAAACGGGGTGTGTCCAATTACTAGGCAAAGAGTGGGAAATAAAAGTATATTTGTAATTACGATTATCTTTGCTACCTTAAGGATATGAGAGAGGCTAGACCCTAGGATAGTGTTATGAGAGTTCTAGTTAGATAATAATAGTTGTGAACAAGATAAAGAAAGGGTGAATTCCCACACAGTGTAATAGAAAGGTATAAGACAAGGAAAAAAGAACAGATTAAAAGTATTAAGGTAAGTGTTAAGGGAGTGTAAAGAGTATTCTAGAGTATCTATAGCCTTAGACTTGACCCCTAAATGAAAACTTTAAATATAAAAAAGAATATGGGTAAAATCTAAACACGAGGGGTTTAAATATAGGAGAGGGTTGTGGTAAGAAAGTATGAGTAATGAGGATAAGTTCTTAGGTTGAGAATGAGATAGTAAACTAGTATAACAATTGTGAGAATGGGAGATGAGTTAATAGAAAGTATTGACGATTGAAAGGTGTAGGTATGGAGAATTATAAGAGATCTAGTGAGGTTAAGGCCATAAAGGATAAGAGATGAAGGTTGTTCGAGTAGAAGGGTCTAACCTAATTGTAGAGTCCTTAGAACACTCAGTGAGACATTACGGTTCACTCTGTTAAGTTTCCCCCCTTTTTTTTTCAAGATACAAGTGAAGATGTGCGTAGATGGAGCTTGGAGTCACATGCAAGAGCACATAGCCCGGTTTACATTGTTTCCTTGTATTCCTCTTTATGTTTTGTACAATAGCTTCAGGTGATAGATGAGTTGTACTTGGCATGTATGGTATTTTATTGTATTATTCTTATATAAAATTCAATTATATTTATAAGTAGCTTTTGTATATTGTTTCTATGTTTTAAAGTTTTTTCGTTCTTAGAGATCTAGGCTTAGTTACAGTAATACCCCTTAGGATGTTACATGCACAAGCTTGCATCCTTATCAATCCTACAAAAAATCCTCTCTTTTTGCTTCCCTAACTCGACCCAATTTGTTACTAACTCATCAATTTGTGTAGGTATTAGAACTACCCAAGATTGGAAGGGCATGGTTAGCCCATTAGACACATCTTGTAATGGAGACCTAATAGATCTTACACTTTATGACAACTACTTTGTTGCTGCCCTCAAATTGACATCCCAATTGACCAATATTGACCCAAATGCTAATGTCAAAGAATGTTTTTATTACATAGTTTTATATGCTGTAGGTGTTGCTAATTCATTGTGCGGTACAACAGATGCAAGCACTACATGTTGCATACTAGGGCTTTTGCAACCTTAAGTGCAGTAACAAAAAGGTCATCAAATAAAAGAGGAAAAGTGATGAAGTTGGTTTTTATTGTTATTGGTGTTTTGCTAATGAGATTCTGATTAAATTGGTCTTTCTAGATTAATTAATCTTTAATTGTAATTATATGGAATCTTGACATGATGCCTAACAAGAAGTACGACATCATGTCATTTTCCTATTTTCCTTATCACAAATAAATAAATAAAATTAATATTTTAGTGCTTCTTAATATTTTGAATAATATTTTATTGCTTGTGCTTGCAAATATTTATAAAATAATAATTCTAACTAAAATAAAAATAATTGTAAGAATTTTTATCTAATTAACCTTTGTAGAAAATATCATAAGTTTAATAAATTGGAATTCTATGTGAAAAAAAAAATAGTAAGATTGAATATTAACTAGGTTATTGAATAAATAGTTAGAATTTTATTGTATGTGTATAATTTAATTAGGTGAGCAAGAAGTTAATTGGATTGAGCTATACAAATTTTTTTACCCCAAAATTTTAGTGGCTTAACTTCCTTAGAGTTTCATTTTTTTTTTCCTCCTTTCTTTCCTTCATGGGCCATGTGAGTTGCCCACAATGAATGGGTATTCAAACTATGAGTATTTCATCTATGGTAAGTGTCCATACCATAATTTGTATCCATGTATGATAATTATTTTATGTGTCTTTTCCCTTATACATAGTAGGAAATGTGACTCCACATGGAGGCAGACAAGTAGAGAAAGGGTTGTCGAACATGTATCCATTTGATTTGCACATGACTTTTGTTATCACGTATTCGTCAAGTAGAGGTCAAACAAAATAGTGTTGATGTTGATAAAAAAATAGTCTTGTGTTTTAAAGAAATTATTTAAAAATTTAATATTCATGAAAATATAACATTTGTTATGAAAATTAACACAAAGATATAGAAATTAAAAAGTAGAAAAGATAAAAGATAGAACATAGAGAGAATGGCGAGAATGGAGAGTTCCTTATAATATTTCTTGTCATGGAGTAACCTATTTATAGGTACAAACTGTGATTGAATGTTACAAATGGTTTAATAGTATTAAGACGAAATATAAATAGTTATAATTTACAATGAATATGGACAGCTACTATTAAATATTCATAACACTCCCCCCCTTGGATACCCATCATTTGAGAATATGCCTCGTTAAAACCTTACTGGGAAAAATCTTGTGGGACAAAAGCCTAGTGAAGGAAAAAGAGTACACCATTCTTTAATAAGTTGTCATATACTGTTTCATTAAAAACCTTGCAAGAAAACTCAATGGGACAAAACCATAGTGAGGGGGAAAAGAGTGCATAACATATTTATTTCTCACCCTCATGCAAATAGCTATCTTTAAGATGGTGAAGGCCAATCTTTTGTACTCATTACTCAAAATTTTGCTTGCTTATTTTGGTCTATTTCATAGATCTCCAAGAAATTGTTGTACCACTACATGTAAACAAATATCTTGTTTGTGATATATCGTTATGAGGATTTGACAAATAACCTTTAAGATAATGAAGTATAGACTTCATTCCTATATCTTGACGTAGGTGAAGAATTTTCTTGCTAGTAATTCATAACAAATGATATATTAGGACATGTATAATTAACAATATACATTAGTGCCTCGATAGCACTGATATAGGTACCTCAGAACCTAGTAATTCTTCATTCTTTTCTTGAGGTCTAAAAGCATCTTTGTTGACATCTAGAGACCTTACAACCATTAAAGTGCACAACAGATGTGATATGTTTATATAGAACGTTTTAAGCACTCTTGCTATATAAGCTTCTTGACACACAAAAATTTCATTTTTTAAATATTCAATTTGCAATCCTAGGCAAAACTATATCCTTCCTAAGTCATTCATCTCAATTTTTTTAAATTAATCCATAGCTTTTGGAAGCTCTTTAGGAGTTTCGATAATAATTATATCATCTACATAAATATCAATTATGGCAAATTCGTTTCCCGATCTTTTCATGAAAATACGTGGACAAATGGGATTATTTTTATGTCTTTTTTTTTTTTTTATCAAATACTCACTAAGATGATTATACCACATGTATTTATATTGTTTTAGTCCATAAAGAGACTTATTCATTTTCATTAAGTAATCTTCTTGGGAACCTACACCACTAGGCAAATTAAATCCTTAGGGAGTTTTATATAAATGTAATTATCAAGACAGTCATACAAATATAAGCTGTAACAACATCCATTAAATGTAAATTGATCCCTTCATGTGCATCTAGATAGATTATGTATTGAAAAATATTTACATCCATTATAGGTGAATACGTTTATTTAAAAGCAATGTTAGGTCTTTGTAAAAGTCTTTGAACAAAATCTCATGCTTTATATCTCATAATTTTGCCATTTCTCATTTTGTTCTTTACACAAAAACTCATTTACATCCAATTGGTAAAAACTAATTAATTTTACGTCTTCAAATGTATCGATTACAGGTCCAAAAGCCTAATTGGTTTTACTTCCTTAGGAAGGATTACACGTCTAAAAACCTTTCACTTGGCAAGCAAGTCTAATTCTACCTTAATTGAGTCTTTCTATTTTGGCCAATCATTTCTTTGTCTATAATCCTTAATAGACTTGGGTTTTTGATTCTCATTATGATTTATCACATTTAGCACTACATTATATGCAAATACATTATCAATGTTGACTTCATTTTGGTTTCATTGTATTCCCTTCATGACATAATTTGAGATATCTTTATTTTCAGTAATTTAAGGTACCTGAGTTCTTTTGGAACTAAAATATTAATTATGTCAAAAAAATATTTTGAAAATTTGGCCATCTTGCCTTTTAGCTCTTTTTCTTATTTGAGGATTTTTATCTTTGAAACCTATAGGTCTATCATGCTTCATGCGTGTTAAAGACTTATGTTACAATATTATATTGTCCAACGGAGACATTAATTTTTATTGGAGCATTAGCAGCTAGTAAATGAATTATCTTTTGAACTTCTGATTCACATTACTTTGTTTGAGGATCAAAATGATAATTCATTCTAGCTAATCTCCCTTTTCAACTACTTATTCTCTCCTCTTAATGTTGGAAAAAATTATTCAAATGACAATCGACAGACCAAGCTGTAAATAAATCTTTTGTTGATATTCAACATATTTTATTGTAGATGGAGACTCATATCCAACATATCTTTCCAACTTTTTATGAGGACTTATCTTAGTGCGTTGTAGTGCAAAAATTGAAAAAATAAAACACATTTATAAAGTTAAATGGAAAATATTAGGTTGCATACCAAAAATCAATTACAAAGGGAAAGACTTATGATAACTTGTTGGCTTGATGCGAATTGATATCATAATATGTAAGATTACTTGTCCCTAAATATAAATTAAAAGTTTTCATCTCAAGTAATGGTCTTAGAATCAATTTTAAACGTTTAATAAATGATTTTGCAAGTCCATTTTGTGTATATGAACATATGCTACAAGATGTTCAATATCGATTTCAATAGCCATATTAAAAGCTTTATAAGTAAATTCACTAACATTATCAATACATATTTTCTTATTTGGATAATCTGGAAAAAAAATGAGTTATAAGTCAAATTAGTTAAGTAAGCAATTCGCAAACTCTTGGTTGCGAGTTGACAATTAAAACATGTGACCATTTAGTTGATGCATCAATTAAAATCATAAAATATCTAAATTGTTCACATGGTAGGTGTGTTGGTCCACAAATATCACCCTGTATACACTTAAAAAATGTGAGAAATTCATTCTTTATTTTATTGGTGATTATCAACTTTCCTTGGGAACAAATAATACACAATAAATTATTGAATTAAAGAATCTTCTGGCTCTTCAATAGGTGTTCACATAAATTTTCAATTATTTATCACATCATAATAGATCTAGGATGGGCCAATTTGGTTAAGCCAAATCATAAACTTATTTAAATTTATAAACTTTTGGTTTACAATATCGTGTGTTTCAATTTGTAGTAATATACATGTAGTGTAACGCCATGTTAATCATAATGTATGATTTAGTGTTTTAATAATTAAAAAGCGAAAATTAATATGAGATCTTGACAATTAAAGTGAATAAATAAGTTGTTGTGGTGTCAGTGTTGTTTTGTGTTGGTTGTTTTGGAATTTCTGCCTAGATTTAGGGAACTGGAGGAAAAAGTTCTTGAACCAAAATGAGAAGTGTAGCTGTGTTTATATGGGTTGTTAAGAGAAACGATAGTATGGAGTCAATTATGAAGCATTGAGAGTGAATAGACGGACCATGGGCTTTACTAGGCCTAAAGCCTTGTGAGGCCTAAGAAAGTTTTCAAGTCCTAAAACCCATTCTCCTTTATTTCTCTTCCCCCACTTTCTCTCAATCTTTCTCAATCTCTCTGAAACCCACCAAGAGTGTAGCAAGATTTCAAGCCCCAATCTTGTATTCTTGTGTTGAAAGGACGAATTTCTCGAAGGTTTGACTCAAGAGTTCGCTTTCTACACATTATCCTTTTCCCCAAAATTCAAATTTGGAAGCTACAAGAGGTAAGGGAAGCTTACTTGCATTAAATATATGTTGTATGAACGTGGTAGTGTATGTATGTTGCTGTGGTTTGTGTTAAAACACATGATGTGGATGAGTTTTATGGCACTGTGATGAAAAATGGGTTTTATTGATTTCGTGGTTGATTCATATTGAAACATTGTATGGATTGTTGAATCTATAGAGTATGTTGTTGTGGGCTATTATGTGGTCGTATTCGACCTCTGTGGAATTGATTTGGGGCATGAGTGAATAGAAAGTTTTGGATTTTTGGAATTTTTCGAAGAGGGTTTTGTTACTGTTGTTTGATAGTCCCTGAGTGACTAAGGGCCTCGTTGAGCGACCCATTATGTCACTGAGCAAGTATTCTTGAGTTGTAAGGAGTAACTAAAAGGAAGAGGAGACTCGCTGAGCGATGGTTAGTTAGCTAAGCAAGTGATCATTAGAATTTTGAAATTTTTTCAGAAAGCGAGTCACTGAGCGAATGCGACGTTCGCTGAGCAAATGTGGGCATCCCAGAATGCCTAGAAGCAATTTGCTAAGCGAGTGCTGAACTCATTGAGCGAATTGAGGCCCTAAAATGTTTTTGTTCTTTGTTGTAAGTGAGCCACTAAGCGAATACCATGTTTGTTGAGTGAAAGTGTGTGCAGGTTTTGGCTATTCTCTAGAACGACTATTTGTTAAGCAAGTAGGAGACTCGCTGAGCAAATTGTTGTCAAGAGAGGTCTAGGGAGAGTCCTTGGAATGAATCTACTAAGCGACTCTGGTTCTCTCTACGTAAGCGACTCTGATTCATCGATGGAAACTCATGGTCATTGAGGAAAAGGCCTTTGTAGGGGAAGTTGGTCCCCTCTAAGGAAGGTCTTCACTGAGAGTGTTATGTTGTTGATCAATTTTTGAAAGTATAGTTATGTGAAACATGGTTGAGAAAGACTCCTAGTGTGAGTCTAAGATTAAGAATGTGGGTAGAGTGGTAGGTTGCTTGGATAGGACCTCCACTTATTGTAAATGTTATTGTTGGTTGGGTCTAACCTAGAGGATGTGGGCTGCTTAGATAGGGCCCTGGAGTAGTAGGTTGCTTGGATAAGACCTCCACTTGTTGTGAATAAGTCATTGTGTAAGTTTTCTCACGAGGTATGGGCTACTTGAATAAGGCCTTGCCTGTTGACCTTGTTTAGGGCTAGATTGGGCCTGTGTAGTGTTAGTGGTTGTTGTTGGCTTATGTGAGGTAGCTCACGATGGACTTTATGCTATGGATTGTATATATATATATATATATATATATATATGTTGACTAGTTGTGGTTGAGTGGATGTTGTGTTGTGATACATGCATTCTTGCATACGTTGGCGGCTAAGGTAGCTAACGATGGATTTCATGCCATGGTACAGGCAGGCACGTAAGTTGGATGGTTGACCGAAACTGCAGCTTAGACAGGCCTCTGACCTAATGTTGGATAAGACGTGGGGGAATTGATGATGGCCCTTTAGGGATGAGTGGATGGGCAATTCCGTAAAGGACCAAGGCAGTGTAGGCCTTGAGTCGCTGTGACCACCCACATACACTTATCCTGATAAACCACTAAGCTTATTCGTAGATCAAAGTTGGCAATTGCTGAATGGTGCTTGGATAGGCCATGGTAGTGGGTAAGACCTGACTGATTGCTCGAGATGTTGTAAATCTCTCGAGAGTCGTGTCATCATGCATTGACATAGTTGTGGTGAATTTATTGTGATATAAGGAATTCAGTTGAGAATGCTAACCATGTCGATGAATGATATATATACATATATATATACATACATATATATATATATATCATGATGACATAATTGTGGTGAATTTATTGTGAAATAAGGAATTCAATTGAGAATGCTAGCCATATGGATGCATGATATACATACATACATACATACATACACACATACATACAAAGTATAGGTACGTATATGTGTGGGGATATATGTATGTACACATACACACACACACACACACACATATATATATATATACATACATACATACATACATATATACATACATATACATATGCACACACACACACACACACATACACATATAATATGTATACACACACACACACACGCATATACATACACACACACACACACACATATACACATATATACATATGTGTATATATATATATATATATATATATATATATATATATATATATATATATATATATATATATATATATATTATATATGAGTGTGAATGTTAAGAATTGTTGTTGATTTCTAGTAATCACATATTATATCGTTGTTTTAGTAAGCTTACCCTTGTCTTGTGTTTTTGTTGTGGTTTATGAATTGCTGTTGTATGTTGGTGTGATTGTTGTGATCACATTGTTTGACATGGGAGTAGATGGCGAGGCTTCTATAGGTCCAACTGCTCAGAGTTGAAGATGTAGCTATGGTTGAGGAGATGACAAACGGGATGTCTTTTGAGTCTTTGGACAGTCCTTCGTAGTCTCTTTTTGTATATGATGTATAGTGTGACTAGCCATAGGGAGTGTGTTTTGTATCCTTCTCCCCCATTGATGTCCATTGATTTTTTTATATGGCTTCGAGGTTATTTCCCTGTCCTTTGTTGTTGATAGTCGTAAAGATATGAATGTATGGCAGTAGGAGAGATGGATAGATCTCTCAAGATGATTATATATATATATATATATATATATATATATATATATATTTGTTTTCATTCATGCTTATATGAGAGTGAAGGGGATAGTATAAGTTGTTGAGTGGCGATGCTTACGTCATTACATGTAGTACAAACTAAATGAAAAATGTGTATTTTTCTTACATTTTTCATGGTCTAAGTCTCATGATATAAAAATATTTCTTATATTTGAAACTTAATAAGTTTCTATAAAACTTGAAAGTATATACTACAATAACAATGTGTGACTGTGTTCCTTTAAATAAAAATATATTAGCTCTTCTAGAACCATCAATTATCTTTTTAGTACCAAATAAAGTACTAACATTAACGTATTGCAGTACTAAATAAGAAAAATATAGTATTAGATGTTAGTTACAAAACATTGGAATGATTATATTGAAAAAGAATTAACTTATAATTAATTTGAAATTAAAATCATTGACCATTTAATAGCTATTAAACTATAATTTCAAATTAATTTAGAACATTCAAATCATGAATAATAAGTTTTAATCATATATAAAAAAAATGTTAACATTGGCAATAATGATTAAAATTCATATATTAAAAATCAATTATTGAAATAATTATTTTATAAAAATACATATGTTGTTACATTCACTTCAAGGCATAACGTGGTGTCAATCGAACAAGTCTTATGATTTTTCATAAAATCCATTATTTTGTTTATCTACAAAGAGATAAGAAATCAACTCAGAATATATTTCAAATTCTTTTTTCTCAATATTGCTCCTGCAAGAGCACATTTGATGCATGAAAAATAAAGAATATTTTTTTAACATATCATCATCGATGTTTTTCTTTTATATAATTTTAATTGATAAATGATTCTGAAGTCACAAAATTATACCCACTTATAGCTTTAAATATTTAGATAAAGGCAATGCATTCAATCATAAAAAGCTTTTGTAAGAATCACAATTTTTTTTGAAAACAATACAAGTGATGGTGTCTTACTATTTCTTGAAAACAAAGGTTAGATACTTATTGTAACGACCCAACTGTCGCTACTAAACCACCCTACTGAACATACACCTTATCAAGTGAATAAATACGTATAATATCTATATATAAGTCATACAAATCAAATTAGTAGATTCACTTATCTCCCCTGGTACCATACATGCATATCTATATATCTGTCATCATCATATCATACACAACAATGGGATAACACCAACCCATATCAAACATATCAAAATATACATCACCGGGGAAGCGAAATACAAAACTCACTCCCTATAGCTGGTCAATCTATACAATCCCATCAAAAGAATATAAAGAAACTGAACCATAACTAATGCAACAAAACTTGGCTTTCCCAAGCCAAACATCTCTAGCTCTCGGCTCCATCCTCAGCTTTAAGTCGCTAGGCCCACGAAAGCCTCGCCATCTGCTCCCACGCCATGAGACGTGATCATCACAGGCACATCAGCACAACAACAACAACAACAGGACAACCAATAACAACAAAACTTGGCAAGGGTAAGCTTACTAATACAACGGCATAGCATGCAACTTTGAAAATCATCAACAATTCACAACATTCAATCACGAGTATAAAGCACATCGTAATACATCTAAAGTTCTCAATGTCTATATATATATATATATATATAAGATACATTCATACAGAAAAGAATTCTTAACTCAAGACTCCACGTTACATCACAACCACCACAACTATGTCAATGCATGATGACACGACTCTCGAGAGATTCACAACATATCGGGCGATCAGCCAAGTCTCACCCCTTCCTGTGGCCTATCTAAGCACCATTCAAGGATTGCCAAACTTTGATCTATGGACAAGCTTAGTAGTTTGTCAGGATAAGTGTATGTGGGTGGTGGTTTACCGCAACACAAAGCCTGCATCACCTTGGCCTCCTGCAGAGTCGCCCATCCACTCATCCCCGAAGGCCCATCGTCAGTTGCCCCACATCTCATCCAGCGCTAGGTTGGAGGCCCATCTAAGTTCCAACTCTGGTCACCATCCAACTTACGTGCTTACCCGCACCACAGCATGAGGTTCATCGTTAGCTACCTCAGCCGCCAACTATGCATGAATGCATACACTACACACCATCAACCACTCAACCACAACCAATAAACATACAACATATATATATATATATATATATATATATATATATATATATATATATATATATACAACCAGTGGCAAAGAGGTCCATCGTCAGCTACCTCCCATGACCACTCACATCCATCAACACCATATCGGCCCCAATCTAGCCTCAATCAAAATCAACAGGTAAGGCCCTATTTAAGTAGCCCACCTCATGAGGAACAATATCATACAAAACAAGCGGAGGTCCTATCTAAGCAACCTTCCACCTCAATGACATATCCAACAATCAATTCATAATTTAAAACCAAGACCGCCTTTGAAAACCATTTGGAAGATAGGTAAATCTAGAAATTCACAAAAACCTTTGAAACAGTTTGCTTCTTTAAATTAAAGAAAATTATATCCTAACTGGACAACTCTCCATTACTCTCAAATAGAGCTTTTGAAAATGTATAATACTCTTTTATATGTGTATATACAAAATACTTCACGTTTTGAAATGAAAATTATGAAATCTTAAATGGTACATTCAGTTCTAAAATAACAAATTATGTACTGTAGTAACAGATTATATCTGTTTAGTAAAATGCATCAGATTTCGTTTTTCAGCAGAGATAATCGATTATGGCTTTCCATAATCGATTATTTCCAAACCAAAACTAGAAGAAATTTTTCTGAAACCTAGATAATTGATTATCAGAGTCCATAATCGATTATTGCTAAGCCAAACTCACAAAAATTGGTCTTAGAGCTCCAGATAATCAATTATCAACTTCCATAATCGATTATCTACGACCGGACTGCGAAGAAACATGATTTTCTACAGCAAATACTCAAACGTTCAACACCCAAACTCAAATTTTCGAATCAATGGGTCTCCAATATCATCAATCCACCTTAACCAAGCTTATATACAACATATTACACCACAAATTCAACATTTCATTACACAACTCATGGATTTCTCATCAAAATTCAGATTCTTCCCCCAAAACCCATTTTCATTCAAAATCTCACCACAACCAACATATAATCCGAATATGGACCAACCCAAAGTAATATTCACACACAATCATGTTCATACATCACCAATCTAGCAAGAGTAAGCTTCCTTTACCTCTTGGAGCTTCCGAATCCGAGCTTGGGGAAGGGAAAACGTGAGATATGCAGAACCTTGAGCCAAACTCCTTGAAAGTAAGGCAATAACAACCCTCCCACGCCTAGAAATGGGATTCCTCATTGGATTTGGGTCTCACACTTCAAGAATCTCAGTAAGGATTAGAGAGAAATTGAGAGAATGAGAGAAGAGAGTAAGAGAGAAACGGGAGAATGAGAGAAAAAAGAAGGGAATGGGGTTTTAAAACTCTCCCTAGGCTCACAAGGGCTTGAGGCCTACCAAAGCTCAAGGTCTGTCTATTCACTCTCCAAAACTCATAACGGGTCTTACTTAATTGTTTTTCTCTCAACAACCCCAAACCAAAATCAACAACACTCTCAATTTGGCTCAAGCACATTTGTCTCAGTTCCCTAAACTCAGGTAGGAATTAATTCCAAGTCAACAATATAAAACTAACACCACATAACAACAATCAACAACAACAATTTATTTATTGTTTTAAACACCATAATCACATATTAATTTTACTTTTAGTTATTAAACCACTAAATCATTCATTAAGAAAATCACAGCGTTACACTTATTGTATCTAGGTGGACTATTTGGATAAAAAAAAAATTAAAACACTTTTTAAGTCAAACTCTCTAAAATAGTATAATCATAAACTCACTTATAGAATTAATATTGGTAAAGTATTATATGAGTGTAA
Source organism: Spatholobus suberectus (assembly GCA_004329165.1). Lineage (NCBI taxonomy): Eukaryota > Viridiplantae > Streptophyta > Magnoliopsida > Fabales > Fabaceae > Spatholobus > Spatholobus suberectus. The sequence continues at coordinate 54,107,522 of CM014734.1, read as the reverse complement.
CTAAAATTTTCACGATTATGATTTAATATCTGTATAACTAAAATTAATTGCATTCACAATTATACATATATATAACTTAGTCACTCACATACTAATGCAAATTTTAATTTAGCAATATTGATTAATAAACATTGTAATTAAATAATATGCCTTGTAACATAAACAAATAAATCTAGAAATATATTGACATTCTAGCATACTAACTAATAACATATTCAATATAAAATCATTAGTAAACAATCAATGAGAATAAGAATATGTAACAAATTCATATGTAATATAATATAACAAATGTATTGATTGCTTATTAATGCTTTTATAATTCAATTATATTTATTTTAGATAACTAAAACCACTAATGTATAACATATAAGTATATTAATGTATACTGAATAAATACTAACGTAATGTTCACCAAATACATTTGTATAATGTAAACAATAGTATATTAATAATAAAGATGAGAATTTTAGAATTAAAATGTATTATTAATCCAAAATAATAAAATAATATAAATAAACATGTCACCATTTTTTTAATTACATTAAAAGGATTTAATTCTTTATGCTTAATTTATGTAATTTAGTAAATAATGTGCATAATACATTAGTCCATGACAAGTTTATACCTACAATTAAGTTCATAGTTTTTCTTATTTCAATTCTTATTATAGCAAATAGTTGATATTTGATAATTGGCTTTATATAATGTAACAACCAACCAAAATAATATGTAGTGACCTCACTAAAGAAATTGGTAACTTTAAATAATAGCTAAACCCTAAACCCTAAACACTAAAGGAATTGGTAACTTTAAATAATAGTTATTCTAGTGATTTTTTTTCTATTCACTTTTATGTTATTTTCTCACATCTGGTGAGAAAAATATTCTTAAAATTTCATTCTTTGTTCTTCAAGACCCATTGCAGAAATATTTTTAGAATTTCTTTATTTGATAGTGCCTTTAGGCCACATTGCATCTAAATGAATTTTACATTCACATAAACAATACAACAATATATTAATTAAACATATAGTACATATAGCATGATTAGAGAGATAGAAGCTGACCTTAAATATCAAATCGAAAAGATGATTTTTTTCCCAATAGAATCCTTTACAAAGGACTTTTCTTACAGCTTACAATGCCAAGAGTGAATATAATTAAGAGAGGAAAGACAATTGTGATGATAACGTATTATGAAAATTAACATAAAAATATAGAAATTCAAAAGTAGAAAAGATAAAAAAAATATATAAAGAAAATGGCGTGAATGGAGAGTTTCTTGAAATATTTTCAGTAATTGAGTAGCATATTTATAGGTATAAATTGTAACCAAATGGTTACAAATGGTTTAATAGTATTAAAGCGAAATATAAATAGTCATAATTTACAATGAATATCAATAGCACTATCAAATATTCATACCAACATTAATTTATTTAAAGTTTAAAATTATTTTCATTTAATGTTTTTTTTTTATTTCAAGTGTTTATTAGGTGTAAAAGGTACTTCTTAGTATTTGTAGAAAAAGACAGGTTAAATTAATCTATAGGCCCTTATAGTTTTATAAAGTTTTTAATTAAGTTCCTACAATTAAAAACACTTCAAAAAAGTTTTTATAATTTGAAAAAAAATAGTAATTAAATCCCTACACACAAACATGCATCAGTCTTTTGTTAATAATTTAACATGAACTGGTATGATGTTTACATGGTGCTAATGTGGCAATGATGTGGCACAAGGTGACATGTGAAAATGGAGAAGAAATTAATAAAGTGGCACATTGATGTGGCACAGACACAAAAGAAAAGAAGAAAAGAATGGAGTGAGGTGATTTAATCTATAAATCACTTTCACAAAAGGTTTGTAAGATTAACCCACACAACCACACAAAGATAAAACGTAGACACAATATAAATAAAAGGAGAACCTAGGGTTTAACCTAAGTTATCCTAATTTTACCCAAGCCTTAAACAACTTGCATGGATCCATACCCCCAGGGATGAGCAAAATCAATTATCGTCAATCTTGGGAAGTAATTGGGAACTCGTATCTCCCTCGTCATGTTACTATGATTAAAATCATCATGATAATCATCATCATTATTCTCGAGAAATAAGCTCACAACCCTAGGGTACACTACACCAATCCTAGTGATGTTGAGTAGGTGTCTAAAGTTATCAAGCTAATTAAGTTATTATCTAGGCTCTAAGGTGCTACCTTGACCATTAAGAAGCTCACCACTTGATATCATACCATCTAGACCTTGCTAATGGTTCCTATTTTCATCTCACATTGTACCAAACTGTAAATTTTCATCTCTAGAACACATGCCTCATTGCATAGTCCATATCATCATCATCTCATCACATGTCACATCGCATGTCAGCCTCAACAACAATTTACACAATACCTATTCAAAACATCCAATAGAGATATCTCTATAACACAACACTTTATCCTTTAGCATTGTTTTCAAAGACATTATCTTAAATCAATATCTCAGCTCTTCCATCATAGAAATATTTTTTTTATATACTTATATATTTAGTTTTTAATTCCAATCTTTACTTATCTATAATAAATATTATTTTGGAAATCTAATTATTTATATTTATTTACTTATAAAATTCGACTATTAGAAATAAATTGTCAAAAATACCATAAAATTTAACTTTTATCAAATAATAATATTCACAATAAATTCTATTAATTGTTTTTCTATCATAAACCAAATTTTATATAAGTTTTAAAAAATTTATATAAAAATTCATTTATTACTTAAATTTGAAGCTTATCCATTCAAAATTTCTTAATTTTATAAAATCCCATAATTTAATATCAATAATTATTACTATGATAAAATTTTATTTTATTTTCCTTCTAGAAATTTCAAGAATGCCTGAAAACCATTTTTCTTGAAAACAACCCAATTTAGAATTTCTAATTAACTTAAATTAGCAAGAATTTATTATAAAATAAAATTTATTGTTTACCTAAATAAATATTAAAAAATTTCATGAAAATTCGGTCTAATTTTCTTAGAGTGGCGGAATGCTATATTTAGCATTCTAAAGCATAATTTTTAATCATTACCCAATCTAATCAATTTAAAATTATTGTAAATTTAATATATAAACTAATAATATTAATTAATGAAAATAAACACAATTTCTTGCCACTTTTGAAACACCTTGGCCGAGCATCATACTTCGTGTTCTAGGACAAAATTGTTGATTTTTGTACTACATAAACTTCTATTTTTGAACTTCTGTTAATTATTTATTTAAAATGTAAATAATATTTGATAAAAATGATTTTTTCGACCTTCCTTCATGGATCAAAGTGGCCAAATATAATATCATTATTGTTTTTTAAAATATGTAATTTTATTGTAATTTAAAATATTTATTTTAAAATTTAATTTAATTTAATTTATTATCATGTTAAATTTTTCTATGATTTTTGTCGTAGCATTTTTGAAATTATATGATACTAAATTTTTTTTGAAAAATATCAAATGTTTTTTTTTTATATTTATTAATCCCATGTAGTGCACGTGGATACTAATAAGTATAAGTGGCGCCCAAACCCAATTGTAGAAACGGAAAGAAAAGTGAAGTGCTAAATATGAAGTGAGTGCGAAGTCTGTGTAGTTTAGTGATGGGTAACAAGAAGTCGAAATGAAAAGAAGAAGAAGCGAGTGTTGGAGAACCTAGAATCTGTGTTAGCGCGGGCAGTGACAAAATGGTAACGGCATATTCGACCATCCCCCCTTAGGCTAAGGGAACGAAAGACGAAACAGCGTTGCTGGTCTCCGTTGCCAAGAACGGACGATGAAAATTGAAACAACCAAGTTCAAGAAGAAGGGAAGGAGGAGCCAAGAACAGTAAACAACAACGGTCACAATCACGAAAGGAGTTGGTCCATTATGAAATCCCGGTTTCATTTCGGTGGTGGGTTTCGACCCAGGCTAAGGTGTTAGGTTGGGTCATTCATCCCCTTCCGCAAAACAAACCAATCCTCTCCTTAGTAAGTCTTTCTTTCTTCTTCATGTAATGGAGATGGATGCGTCAAATTGGATGGTATTCTTTGGTCTCATTCTTTTGGAAATCAAGAAATCAAATCTTTATGTCGCTACTTAATTATCTCGTCTTTTTGCAATATTTGACTTGTCTTTTAAACATATAATAATTATGGTGTTAACGCATGAGAAATCCATTCTCGTGAATGAGATAACCCGAGGTTCTTATTGAGAAAGACTCTGACTCTAAACAGGTTCATGGGGTTACTGCTACAAATGGGAAGACCAAGAAACTGGAAATGGGTTCTAATGCGAACAGGACAAGCAAAATACCCATCACTATCAGTCTAAAAATGTTTGCAAGGTTACTTTTTATTTTCTTTTTTTTTATTCGCTACAAAGTTTCTTCTTTTCTTCTCACTGTTGCAACTCTGTTACCATAATGGTTTTTCGGTGGTGTTCTAGGTGTGTAAAATGCCTTGCTTTTTGTGTAAAATGCCCATATATTGATTGCCCCATCAAGCCTTGCTTTCTGTGTAAAATGCTTGGTTATTAATTAGTATTGGTGTTCTCTTTTATTAGTGAGTGTGGTATACTGATATAATTTACTACAAAAAGCATCGCATCCTTCATACTACAGCAAAAATGGAGACGTGAATGATTTCCACCTCATAATGAGAGCTACTATTTTGTTTTCTACTTTTTTAAGCCATGAAGTAATGACTTTAACCCCCCTGAAATTAAGTGGTGATAGTGACAGATCCTTTATTACTGTAGCATAAAGACCTGATAACTAGATAACTAGAGGCAGATAGTTGAACATCACTATGTCCTGCTGAGAGCCAATATTCTATTAGTGATCATTGTCAATGCTTGATTTCAGTGTTTTGCTTGATTATCTATATGTTGCTGGAAATGCATTAAAATGTAAATATTAATCATGTATAGTGAGATTATTTCAAAATGTATTATAGAAGGGAGACCCTTTGCATTTAGAACATTCTACATGAAACTTCTACAGTCAGATTAATAAAAAAGTATATTGGTTTTGTACAAATGGTTACTATCAACTTTACTTTCTATACATGTCTAATGTTGATGCAGTTCGATTAAGAGGTAGGTTTTGTCACTTTTTGCCACAATTGTGAACAAGTATGCTTTTCTCTTTTTCTTCTTGTTTCCTTTATTTTATTGATTGGTGTATGGTGCTTTGCAATCCAAATTCTATATGTATATGTTTTGTTACTGACTAAGGGTAGAGTGGTTATTTCTTTGCTATTTTAATTACGCACAGCATATGCCAATCATCTAAATTTTGTATGTGTCATTCATTTCGCTGCAAGTAAACATACACTGAATTATGTTTTCGTTTTTATTCTTGTTTTACAGTTCAACCTTTTTAAGCTAACAACTTACAATTTTACTAGATTTCCTGATTTCAAATGTTGCTAGGAAAAATATTTTTAATACTCTAATTTGAGCAGCTTCTAATTTTCTCCCTTCTATATTTGATGTATATTGTAGGTTGATGTCTATTCATTTTCAAAAAAGTGGAAGGATTTCGTTGATAAGGCCCAGCTGCAACTTCATGAATACAACACTGGTAGTAATTACATATTTGAGTTTTATTGGTTCTTTTGTATCTAAATGATTTTTTCAATTAATGATAGAATCCTTAAAAATGAAGGTAGGGACTAGGGATATTGATAGTTGACTTAACATTAATTTCATCAAAAGTCTATCACTACATGTTTTGGGATTGTCCCAAACTCCTAAGCTGACAATGCTTCTTTCAAGTATCACTGGCTTGGAAATAACTGTTCTGGAGATTACGTGGACACTTAGCCTTAAGTTGGCTTACTTGCTACCTATCCTGGCTAGCATACCTGTGTATATTTTGGACAATATGGCCTTGCCATCCCGATTCGAGTTTATGCCTACCTTGGTATAGTGTTGAAAGTGTCTAACGGCAAGGAAAACGTGTAATGAGGCATCCAAATACATGCTGCCATGTGGCACCCAACCTTAACGGAATTTCCTTCCAAAACACTCTATATAAAGGGCTCTACACTCATTAGGTATACACGCTCTCTCTCTCACTCTTGCACTCTTATTGACTTAAGCATCAGAGTCCTTACAAGTGCCATCACTGAAGACATCCAAAACCATCGTGGTAGCCCATTAGAGATCTTCTCTTATGTTCACCACACAACATTGGCATTGTCTGTGGGAATCATTTTCTATTTCTCTTCACTTTCTTCATTGTTTGAAGATCTATACATGATGATTAGCATAAGAAACCACAAGTTCATTGTGGCACCTTTGCCACTGAAGCTTCTACCACCATCGCCTAGAGATGGTGGTAGAAGCTTCAGTAGAGATGGTAAAGCCACTTTCGTCATGCCTAAAGCGGTCCTTAAGGCGAACGGTGTTTCGGCACCATCAGTCACTGTGGTTGATCTCGTTGCATTATTGCAGTAGCAAAGAGAGACGTTGAAGGAATAGGAGAGGAATATTGCAGAGCTTCAAGTGGAGAGGGAGAATAAGAAAGTTATGGAGAATAGCTACGACCACATAAAGAGGTCTACAACATTTGATTTAAGACTAGGTCATGCTGCACGGGAGGTGCATAATGTGCATATGATTGTGGAGGTGAACAAAGATGACAAGATGATCCCATTCAACCTTCCTTTTTTTAGAAGAATCTTGAATTTGCAGGTTCTAAAGCAACTACAGCTGCTTTCATTAGAGTTGTATAATGGATCCACCAATCCAAATGATCACTTCTCAATGTTCGACTCGACCATATCGTATAAAGGAGCTTCTATCTCACTGACATGCAGAGCATTCCTACTCTCGTTGAGGGGGAATGGCACTGAAATGGTTTTAGTCTTTGGAGCTAAGATCCATCGATTCGTGGATGATGCTGAGGGAGAAGTTTGGGACTGCCTTTGCTATTAGCAAGGCCAGACCTAAAACTGAGGTAGATCCAAGGATTCGTAAGGTTGTGGACAAACTACTGAAGGATTATATTAGTAGGTTTAACTAAGAAACAAGGGCAGCTGAAAACTTGTAGCCCAGAGTGGTGTTGATGCTGGCAAAGGACAAGGTGAAGAAAGGTTTACCATTCTTCATGTCGATTGCTAAAACACCTCTGACATCAATGGAGGAGTTTTTAAGCAAGGTAGAGAAATATATTAATTATGAGAATGTGCTTAAGGCTGGGAAGATGAAGACGACCGAGACTGTAATGCAAAAGAAGAATCTGCAATCAAAGGCTAACAAATTACCACGTCATGAAGATTGGGGTTTGTATAAAGGAGGACCAAAGATTGAGCAGTATACCCTATTGAACACCTCTAGAGGAAGGATCTTGAATGACATATTCAATGTGGAGTTTGTTGAAGAGGGGATAAAGCCTCCAAAGCCGATAAGAAACAAAGAAGGTGGAGATCGGTCCAAGTATTGTCGATATTATAGGGCACCAGGGCATGATACCGACAAATGCTACCAATTGAAGGATGCCATTGAATTATTGATAAGGTGGGGAAGCCTTAGCTGCTTCGTGAAACAGTGGAGGTAATTGTGGCAGATTCTGACATTCGTCACTACTGAAGAGGGAGAGATCAGGGAATCCTAAAAGGGGACATTCTCCACCAAGGAGGGAGAGATCACCATGTATACATAATCCTATAAGGGGCCACTCCCCACCTCAGTCATCATGAGATGGCACTAATGTTCAAGTTATATGGTGGCAGTCACCAAGGCGATCATCATCCTGGTGACCCACAAGATCTCCTACTCATTCTCTCACGAGGAGTCACAAGACCATATATGTCATAGTAGGCAAATTTTCTGGAAGGGGCTCGTCGAATAATGTGAGCAAAAATGCTAGAGAAGTATTGACAACCTCCTTTGGGGTTTGTGCTGTTGATAATCCTGCTAAGAGGAGGGCACCGCCATTAACTTTTGATGATTCTGACTATGCTGACATTGTACTGAACCATGATAATCCTCTTGTGGTAAATGCTTTCATGATGAATAAGCATGTTCGCAGGCTCTTGGTAGATATTGGAAGCTCCACTAATGTTATGTTCTATGAGTTTTATGGCGAATTAATGTCGTATAACGAAGATTTGATCGAATTCTCAGGGCACCACATTATGCCGGTTAGGTACATAAAATTGCATGTGACCTTTGGGAAGCCACCCTCTACGAAGACTGTGACTACTCAATTCATCAAAGTAGATGCTAAATCCTTCTACAATGCTGTTCTGGTGAGATCAAACTTGAACACTTTAGACGTCATTATCTCGGTGTCACATCTAGCGATGAAGTTTGTGGCAATGACATGGAAGTAGTTACTCTGCAGAGAGATTAAAAAAAAGCAAAAGAATGCTATAAGGAGTCTCTAAAGTCAGCCATAAACCTGAGATGGAGTACAAACCTAACGTCGAGAAAGGTGAAGTGTTGCTAACACAATGAGATTGCCAGGGTTGAAATAAAATAGGATTCCTAAATATCCCATCTAGAGCCAGAAAGGGAGTGAATCTTGGTCCAGATTAGGAAAAAAGCTAGTCAGGTTGTGAAAATTGGTGTCAACCTTGATGAGGAGATGAAGGAGGAACTATCAGTTTTTATGAGGGACCTTGGTGTCAACCTTAGTGTCAGGTTGTGAAAATTGGTGTCAACCTTTATGATTGAGAAGGCCAATTATTGTTATAAGTCATGTCATTTGGGTTGAAAAATGCTGGAGCAATGTACCAGAGGATGATGAACAAGGTGTTAGAGAAGCAGATAGGGTGAAGCTTAGAAGTATATGTGGATGATATGATTGTGAAGAGTGCCACTTTTGAAGTGCGCCTTCAAAGATTTAGAGAAACTTTTGCCCAGCTGGTGAAATACAACTTGAGGTTGAACCCCAATAAATACACGTTCAGAGTTTTAGTGGGGAAATTCTTGGGGCATATGTTATCTAAAAGGGGCATCAAGTTAAACCCGAAAAAATGTCAGGCTATACTGGAGATGAAAAGTCCTGAAAATGTAAAAGAGGTCCAGAAGTTAACAGGGCGCCTAGCTGCATTGACGAGATTCATTGCCAGATTGACACAAAATGTCGTTCCTTTTTCTCAGCTTTTAAGGAAGGGCAAACCATTTGAATGGATTGAACAATGTGAAACCACATTTAGAAAGTTGAAAGAAACTATTTCGTCCCTTCCTGTACTCATTCAACCTGAGTCAGGCAAGGTGTTGTACTTGTATTTGGTTGTGACTGATGAAGCTGTAAGCATCGCATTAATAAAGGAGACATTAGAAGGTCAAAAGCCAATCTATTTTGTAAGCAGGCCCCTCTAGGGTGCTAAATCAAGATATCCGAAGATGGAGAAGGTTGTATTTGTGCTTAATATAGTAGTAAGGTGGCTCAAACTGTATTTCCAATCCCATCAGATTGTGGTGAGAACGGATTAGCTAATCTGACATATTTACACAGACCTAAGCTAGCTAAAAAGAGTTGTTTGAGTACAGGCTTCACTATGAACCAAGACAGGCACTCAAAGCCTAAGCACTGGTCGACTTTATTGGGAAGTTGACTTCTATAAATTCCTTTTCCAAGGCCTTGACCTGGACTTTCTTTATTGATGGGTCATTTAATGAAAAAGGTAGCAAAACTGGCATATTGTTAAAGTCAGGAGATGGAGTTGTGTTAGAGCAGTCCTTGACTTTCACATCTCCTACCTCTAACAACCAAGCAGAATGTGAAACATGTCTAGTCAGGTTGATTATGGCATCCGACATTGGTGCAAACTTGCTGTGTGCATGTAGCGATTCACAGTTGATGATCTCACAGATCAATGGGACATATCAAGCCAAAAAGCTGATGTTGCAAAAATATCTAGCAAAAGTCAAAACTCTTATCCAAGGTTTTTAACAACATAGATTTTGTCTATATTCCCCGTGAAAAGAATGTGAGAGTCGACATCTTGTCCAAATTAGCAAGCACAAAGTCTTCCAATAATAATAGGTCTGTCATCCAACAGACACCATGAGCCTAATCTTGTGATGATAGTAGAGTTAAAGGCAAGCTGAATGACACATATTATTAACTATCTAAAAGAAAACATCACCCCAAAAGATAGGAAAGAAGCAAGGAGGTTAGAAAGATCGGTTACGCATTTCTGCATTGTCAATGATAAGCTTCATCGACATGGCTTTTCTCAGCCTTTACTTAGATGCTTAAAAAGTCAAAATCTAAATACATGATGATGAAGAAACATGAAGGATGTTGTGGTCAACACCTAGGAGGTAGAGGCCTAGTTAAGAAAATACTCAGAGCAGGTTACTACTGGCCGACGTTGAAAAATGATGTTATGGAGTTTACTAAAAAATGTGATAGATGCCAGAAATGCTTTGACATTCATCTCACTCCTCCTGAAGATTTAAGCACTTTCACTTCGTGCTGGCCTTTTATTTGGTGAGGGATCAATGTACTTGGTCATTTTTGGAAGGCACTCGGTCAAGTGAATTCAAGTGAAGTATCTAATGGTAGCAATTTACCAAGTGGATTGAAACAGAAGCATTAGCCATGACCACGGCTAGAAATGTGGAAAACTTCATATTCTGACAGATTATATGCAGCTTCGAGGATACTAGACGTCATGGTGTCAGACAAAAGCATGTAGTTTATAGACAAAAGTTTTCAAAAATTCATGGTAGGGTTGAAGATAAAGTAACCCTTTACTTCAGTTGAACACTTCCAAACAAATGGGTAGGCAGAGGTAGTAAACCGAGTCATTCTTCACGAACTCATAAGGTGTTTGGACAAGGCAAATGAGTGTTGGGTTGAGCAACTACCACATGTCCTCTGGGCGTATCGCACAACCCCCATTCTTCCACCGGGGAGTCTCATTTCCGCCTCACTTATGGTGTGGAGGCAATGATCCTAGCAGAACTTGGAGAACCAACATCGAGAGTTGCCAACTTGAGATTAAAAGACAATGGCGAATTACGCTGAACTGAGCTGGATGTTGCTAAAGAAAAAAGATAGGTTATAGTAATAAGAGAAGCCACTTTGAAGAGACAGGTTGTAGCAAGATACAACAAGAAGGTTGTTCGCGCGTAACTTTGATCCCAAAGATTTGGTGTTAAGGTGTGCCAATGTTGGAGGGAAAAATGCTAGGCAAGGAAAGCTTGCTGAAAAATGGGAAGGCCTTTATTAGGTTACCTTGAAGACCAACATAGGAGCGTATATGCTTGCAAAGCTACCAGGGATCACCATCCCGTGGACATGGAATGCAAGCAACCTGAGATAGTATTATAGCTGAAGCATGATTGGTAATGAAGGTAAATGATTCTTTTGGATTTTGTGTAAGTTAGTCTTTGATTCATAGTATAGCTGGGCTGAGTTGCGTATTACAATTTGTAGCTCTTATACTATTTTTTGCCCTACGTGATTAGTAAAATAAGGGTTTTTCTGACCCAAAAAGAAAAGCGCAGGTTGAAAAAGATTAAAGCGAAGAAGAAAGTGTAAGTGAGAAAGAGAGAGGCCCCCACCCCGTGTACGTGGATTCACTCCAGTCGAGGTAAGAGGGCCCTCACCCTATGTATGTGGATTCGCTCCAACCAGGGTGGGAAAATTTTCACCTGCATACGTGGATTCGCTCTAGCCAAAGGAAAGACTGCTACCTCGTGTACATGGATTCGCTCCAGCCGGGGTAGGAAAATTACTATCTCATGTACTTGGATTCGCTCCAGCTAAGTTAGAGAGACTTCCACCCTGTGTACATGGATTTGCTCTAGCTAAGGTAGAAAGATTACCACCTTGTATACGTGGATTCATTCTAGCTGGGGTGGGAGAGTTATTGCCCCGTGTACGTGGATTTGCTTTAACAAGGTAGAAAGATTACCAGCTAGTGTACGTGGACTCGCTCTAGCCGGGGTGGAAAAGTTATCATCTCGTGTACATGGATTGGCTCTAACCAAGGTTTGAGATAAACAAGCAAGAGTTCATTGAGATAACAAAAATGAGGCAAAAAGGTGAAAAATGAAGAACTCAAATTAGCCGACGATAAACGAAAAAGAGAAGGCAAAAAGCGAGGAAATCAAAATACAAGTAAAAAGAGCGCAAAACTAAAAACACGAGTATTTATGGTAAGGTACTATAAAACGATGACAAAGTATGATAAACAACTTAGTGTCTACAATTCATGTGAAGGAACAAACTGAAAAGAAATAAAATAAGTGAAGACATTTAGATATATATTATGTTTAAATTGTTTAAATTGCAAAGTACATAAATTGTCAGAATATATCAAAATACAAATTGTTCAAGCAAATTACAAGTAAAAATGGTATTCTGGCTTTGGTAACATCTTTATCGGCAGTTTGGATGAAAAGCACCAATGACCTCGGCATCAAGATCATCACCTAAAACCACAACCTCATTTGAGGGAGGGGTTATTGGCGTCACTTGCAACGTTGATATAAAACTATCGACAAGTTTCCCTTTAGCTTCTTGCTTGTCAACATTCAATCTAGAATCGACCCCAACCTTTGGTTGCTCTAAGCTGACTCTGGCCTCTTCATCGGCATTGCCTTCCAAGTTGAAACCAACAACAACAACAACAACACTAGGATCCGTTAGGACTATTTCACCATCAATATTTGAATGCCAAACACCATCAATGACCTCGCAGTCTACCCGGGCGCATTCGATGTCCATGTTTCACAAGAAAAGGTAGTGCACTTGCTCCATGATATTATCAAAGGAAGCTGGACGGACTCTATCCAACGTCAACATATTTGTTGAGATTTTTCCTGATAAAATGCCATGCCGGCTTCCAAGCCCTTTACTTTAGCTTCAAGATCTTGAACTTTGGCTTTGGAAGCTTTAAGTTGGGAAGAAAGGTTTAGCTCCAGTTGTACATATTTAGCGTTAGGGGTAGATAATTTCACCTGAAGATTTGTTTTAACCCTCTCCAACCGCCTTTTCTCTGATCGTTTGTCTGCCAGCTTTACCCTCAAATTGTGCACGCTCTCTTCTAGCTCGGCTATCTAATTACCAGACTCCTCCTCAGCTTTGTACACCCTCTTCTTAGCTTGCTTCAACTAAATAATAACGGTGTATTTATCGGCCTGAACGTCTAGTGGGATTTTGTCTCCATAGGCCTTTCTCATTATCATATACTGTGAGTATCCATGAAATATGTGGCTAAAGAAAAAGGCCACCCCCTCCAACCTGCCTTGTATGTCCTTTAGCTCACTAAGCACGCCTTCCTCGAGGACAAAGGAATGGCCAGCTAGGATCTGCCTATCGGCCCTTTCACTAGGAATAGTAGTGGAAGAGGCACTTCACTATTTCTTGGGAGGTGGTTCCCCCATATCTCACCATTCACATCTCTTTTCTCAATGGTTGAGATAGCTTGAGATATCTCGATTGGCACAATATGAGAAATCTCAGCCTTTGTAACCATCCTGGGACTCCTCGACAAAAGCCAACATAGTCTAGCTTCGACCTCCTCGAATCACAATCCCTTTGCTCACGGGATGAATAGGAAAAGTAAGAGCTTTAGTCTTCTTAGCAACAGTAGCCTTCTGCTTGGGCTTAACCTTCTTCTGTTGGAGGGCTAGGGCAAAGTCGACCATTTTGGACTACACCATATTTTCTACAAGAAGATTAGCAAACTCAATTCATACTAGGTAACGCATAAGGCAAAACATAATAGTAAAAATCAAATTGATAAATTCACATGCAAACACACCGAAATTTCGGCGGTACTCTAAAAGAGTTCTGCCAATAAGCCATTGGCAATAAGTCCAGTCTAGCAAATTCTTTATTAAATCAGAAAGATGATCACAGGCCCTCAACTCATCCAGGGTCAAGCCACTGTCTTGGATTATAAATCGATTAGAATCTAGGTAGTAATGGCCGTATGACTAGTACAAGGGAAACCTAAGTTCCGCGACATTCTCCCTCGTGCCTCGAATAATAAACAAAGCCTCCCAGCTTTCCGCGTAGGGGTGAAAGAAGAAGAATTTGTCTTTGTATTCTTTGTAGGACTCTTGGAAAGGCTTTAGTAAAGCTCGACAATGGATGCTATAAAGGAGACTGAGGAGAACTTGCTCTCATAAGTCTGGTGGATAGGGGAAAATAAATGCAAGAACAAGTTTAAAGTGCAAACAACCCCCTCTCTGCTATATAAATTTTCAAATGCCACAATGAATGCCTAAGAATTTCGATAGAGTTATGAAGGGGCAACATTGAGGAAGTTCATAATAAACACTTGGAAATCAGTGAATGGGAGCCTAACCTTAAGATGCTCAAAGAAAGTTAAATACATAGACAGAAAGTTGGGGTATAGGTAATCAGCTGTTGCGATCGTGGTATCATCTAAGTGGGTCCCCATATTTTTTTGGGCTGTTAGGAGTAGATTCTACTATAGTCTCTTGGCGCCACCACATCAAAGGTCATGTTATCAGCATCCTAGCTCAGTTCCAAATGGTCGATAATGCATCCAATGCCTCTTGGTTGAAGCATGATCAAGTTCTAGTGACTTCTTGATCTACCCAGTCTACGTTAAGGTTCGATGCATCATGGTAGGCCTCTCGAGTAGTTTCCACATTCCTTATAGTCTTTCCCACCTCCTTGTCAAAAACATAGGAAGAGTGGTCAAATTTGGCCGATTAAGATACTCAGTTCGAATGCTACCCTGGTGTTCATCTTCGCTAACATAGCCACCCCTGATATGTTCCCTGATCCAAAAGGGATCTTCATTAAATCCGGAACTATACCCAAACCTTGGCGTACTTCAACACTTCATCTGTGCCGTACGACATCCCTACAACCTTTAGGCCACTTGTCAAGAACCTCGGGATATATGACAATCTCTGGTGGAGGTGGTTCTTTTGGGTTGGCCGTCATTGGTTGCTTATTTCTCTTCCCCATGTTGCTTAGTTTACTTCCTCTACCCCGAATGACCATCCTCTCATGTAGAGCAACAAGAGCAACCAAAGAACCAACAAAACCCCTGACGGCCCCACAGCCCTCGGAGGACATTCGCCGTTTAGCGAGCTAAGATGGAAGGAAGGCTGGAGACTGAAACAACTAGTTGGTAGCAAAGCTCGCCAAGTGACTACCACGACCACCATGCCTAGAAGATGGAGTGTTGCGTCTACAGAAATCCATCTTCGACGAAACAAAGAAAATATGTGTATACATAGTGTAATGCAAGAAAAGACTCCAAAGAAGCAACAGATAAGAACAAGGATATTACCTTAGGTCGAAAAGTTGAGTGGGTGTTAGAGAAGATTAAAGGAGTTGATAAGCAATGCCAAAGCTTTTGCTAGAGAAAAGCTGCAAAGCAGGTAGGGAAGTTCTTGCAAAACAAGAAAGGTAGCAGTAACAGTAAAAGTGAAAGTGAACGGAGTAAATGACCAAAATAGCAATATATAATACATGGGCTCATATCATTGTTAGGTCCAAATCCATAAAAATTTGAAAGACAGTACAAGAATTCACAAAACCACTAAAATGAATTTGATACACAGTGTACTTCAAGATATTGAATCATTGCATATTTAATGCACTTTGGTTGTCTCAAAAATGCAGCAAAGCTATCTGATAAGATGAAAAGACATAAATTGAATAGTTAAACTCCAAATAACCTTAAGCTAGCAATGTTTCTACCAAAAACCTTACCGGCTTAGGGGCAACATCATCCCGAAGGCCATTTTAAACCCTTAAGCTAACGATGCTTCTTCCAAGCATCACTGACTTGCGGGTAACTATTTTTGGACCATCTTGGAAAACCAACTAGGTCCGTGTTGGAGTGGCATTTCACCCCTAACCACAACTCATCTGCTAATTCTTCAACATCAGTCAATTTAGACCCTCACTTAGTTTCATCCAAGCTTCATCCTGGTCATGGATAGATCACTTAGGTTCAGGTCCAGAAGCAGTGACAATTGCCATATAAAGACTTGCTTTTGCTACGGCTCTGATGGTTTCCCTTAACTAAGTCGTTGCCTATAAATTGCTGGCTCATTCTTCAATAGGCACATGGTCAGAGTCTTAGGTTGGGCTCCTCCTACTGTTTAGGAGCTTACAATTTCATGTTTTATTTCACTCTCTGATAGGGGTTCTTTTCACCCTTCCCTCACAGTACTACTTCATTATCAGTCACCTAGGAGTAGTTAACCTTGTAAGATGGTCCTTGCTGATTTACATGGGATTCCATGTGCCCCATGCTATTCGGGTTAGAGCATAAGCTAGTGATGCTTTTAGCTATTAGATTCTCGCCATTTAGGGTGTAACACTTCACTGCTTCGCCTAGCAGCACGATACTTGTATAGCTCTTCCACAACCCCATTTTCATGGTTTAAGCTGCTCCTCTTTCACTCACCACTACTACAGGAATCACTTTTGCTTTCTTTTCCTTTGGCTACTAAGATGTTTCAATTCACTAGGTTGTCTCTTGCTTACCCGTGCATTCAACATCAATTTGAAAGGTTGATCTATATTAGGAATCCCCAGATCTATGCTTATTTTCAACTCCCTGAAGCTTTTCATTGCTTACTATGCCCTTCTTCGTCTCTGGGCGCCTAGGTATCCACTATATAAGCCTTTCTTCATTTGAACCTCACCCTTAAGGCTTTGCCATCCTAAGGTGCTGTTAGATGGAAGGATCTTATCAACATCCATGAATGATAAATCATAACATAGATCAAACTACTGAATCGAAAAAATTAGGTGCTATCATATAGCTTTGTATTCACGAGTTGGAGATAAGCAGACTCAAACCGCTAACATCTACCACAGGGTAAACCATCGCTTCTCAAGCCTTGACTAATTCTATCATAAAGGCCAATGATAGACAATAACTCCCATCTGCACATAGGTTACAACTTTCAGTATACTGTGCTCTCCAAAAAGCAACTCTTTTCAAAATCTCAAAAAAGGTGCTTAGTTGGAATCCTATTCTAATCTAATTAAGGATTCTTGTGGTTCTAGAGGATCTAACTATAGAAGAACTAGGAATGGAGGGCTTCCCCCTTTTTTTTTCCGCTTGACTCTTTGGACTTAAGAATAATAATTTTTAAAAATGAGTGATTGCCCTTCTCTGACCTTTATCGTCCAACCTAAAAGCAAATAGCTAATGCATTTTGCCTTTTGATTTAAACAGGGTTATATTCTCAGTCCGAGACCCCTCGATGTCAAAGGCGTTCTAAGGGTGATCTTGTAGTTCCTAATGGGTAGAGATGATGAGGTCGGTCCATGGATTTTTTTTCCTTTTTCCATATTTCGCTTAATGGATTGAAGAGAGATAGTGCATCAAGCTGTTCGTAAGTTGTTTGCAAGGGCCAGCTTGATCCTCTTCCCTAGGATCCCAAATAGGAAATCCTAAGAGAGTCATCAACTCCAACTACCATCCATGTACGATCCATACTAGATCTGATCAACTACCTATCCATCTTTATCTCAGTAGAGTCTTTTAGTGGCATGTTTTAGTCCTCTTTCCCATTACTTAGAAAAAGTGAGCCACCAGCTCAAGTATAAGATACTATCATTACTACATGAACAATTAGACATCTAACTTGTAATCGCAACCCAATTGCAAAAGCAGAGCTCTACCAACTGAACTATATCTCCCAAGCAAGTGGAGCATGCATGAAGGAGTCACGTCACTTTTCTATTCTTTTCTCTTTTTCTTGGTGCAGTTGGGCCATCCTAAACTTGAACTAAGACCTCATCCAGTAAATCATCACACCTATAGTCTAACCAATTGGGAAAGAATCAATAGATTCTTTTTCAGAGTGATTCATCCATCCCAAATGCAGCATACAACTATCCATTGTATTATGCTCTCCAAGTGTGCTTGTTCCCATTTCTTCTTTACCATGGCAAGTATTTGTAAAATAACTTTGATGAAAAGAAAAAAGGTGTTAAAAGATCCTCTTAGCGTAACTCTAGACACTCTAAAATCCTTTTTCAAATTTGCTCCCATTTTGAGTTTAGAGATAGATAAATAAACACATCTCATTGCATTGATTGGGGGCGTTTGTAGTGACTGAGGGGGTCAAAGACCAATAAATGAGTTATTTATCATCTAAGCATTCAATTCTTCTTATGGCTAAATCCAATCTCCTAGTCCCTATGGAAAAGAAAAAGAATTTCACATTCTTCCTATCGGGAAGGAAGGATTAGGAAAATCTTATTGATTACAATTCTTTCTGGACCCCAGGAAAAGCATAAAAAAAGGCTTGAATGGTATGATCCTATCGTCACCCTAAAATAAAAGGGACGATCTCGTAGTACTTAGTCTGTGAAGATATGTTGTTAGGTGCTCCATTTTTCTTTTTCCATTAAGGCTGAACCTAAACCTATGCTCGAGAGATGATTGTCCATATACTAAGAAGGGATGTATGAATTCTTGAGAAGAGAGGAGCCATGGTGGTCCCTCCCGAATCCCATGAGTTAAGAGAAAGTTGGATTTACATTGGATTTCACCTGAGTTGCCCCATCTATCCTCTTGAGGATAAGTAGTTTAGTTTCAAACCTCAGTTCAAACAAAAGAAGTATGCCATGCTAATGTGCCTTGGATGATCCATATCTCAAGGTCAGGGGCTGAAAAGCACATTGAACTATGCATGTGGCTGAGAGCCCTTACATTCCAGGCACGATGCACTTATCAAGGGTGCGCTCTACCACTATGGGACCCGCTATGCCAAAAAGCAAGAGAAATCACATCCCTTTCTTTCCTTTTTTCACCCCATGTGGCCCCTGTGTGGCAACATGGGGGTGAAAAAAGGAGCTCTTATCAACTTATTCTGACTTAGGATAATAAGCTCATGAGTTTAGTCTTACTTCACCGTCGCGAAACAAAAGAAAACTTTCATCTCTAAATTTAACTCAAACATAACTCGCTTCTTTTTGGGTGTGAAGTAATGTCAAACTAAACTACCTAACAAGCATTAGCTCCTCCTGAGAAGAAGGTGATCCAGCTGCACCTTCTAGTACGACTACCTTGTTATGACTTCACTCCATCACTAGCCTTGCCTTCGACATCCCCTCCTTATGGTTAAGGTAATGACTTCATAGTGCATGGCCAGCTCCTATAGTTTGACAAGCGATGTGTACGAGGCTCAAGAACGAATTCACTGTTGTATAGTTGACCAACGATTACTAGCGATTTTGGCTTCATATAGGTGAGTTACAGCCTACAATCTAAACTGAAGACGGGTTTTTGGAGTTAGCTCACCCTCGTAGGATTGTTATCCTTTGTGCCATCCATTGTAGCACATGTGTCGCCCAAGACATGAGGGGCATGATGACTTGACGTCATTTTCACCTTCCTCTGGCTTATCATCAGCAGTTTGCTTAGGGTTCCAAACTCAACTAAACACAAGGGTTGCGCTCCTTGTGGGAGTTAACCCAACACCTTACAACACAAGCTGATGACAGCCATGCACCACTTATGTCCATGTTCTCGAAGGCACCCTTCTCTTTTAATAGGATTCGCGGCATGTTAAGCCCTAATAAGGTTCTTTGCTTTGCATTGAATTAAACTACATGCTCCACCACTTGTGCGGCCCCTGTCAATTCCTTTGAGTTTTATTCTTACAAACATACTCCTCAGGTAGAATACTATAAAGCATAAGCTACAACATTACAAGGGTAATACGCACAGTGCCTAGTATCCATCGTTTACGGCTAGGACAACTAGGGTATCTAATCCCATTTGCTCCCTTAGCTTTGGTCTCTTAGTATTAGTGTCAACCTAGTAAAGTGTTTTCATCGTTGGTGTTCTTTCCAATCTCCACACATTTCACTGCTCCACTAAAAATTCCTTTTTCCCCTACTGACTCCAGCTTTATAGTTTCCATCGCCTGTCCAGGTTGAGCCTTGGGATTTGACGGTGAACTTAAAAAGCCACCTACAGACACTTTACGCTCAATCATTTTGGATAACGTTTGCATGCTGTGTCTTACCATGACTATTGGGACAGAGTTAGCCAATGCTTATTCCCTGGATACTGTCATTGCTTATTCTTTGGGAAAAGAAGTTCATGACTCATAGGCCTTCTACCTCCATGCGGCATTGCTCCGTTAGGCTTTCACCCATTGCAAAAAATTCCCCACTATTACTTCCCATAAGAGTTTGGGCCATGCCTTAGTCCCATGGTTAATCATCCTCTCAGACCAACTACTGATCATTGCCTTGGTAAACTATTACTTCACCAACTAGCTAGTCAGACACAAGCCCCTCCTCGGGCAGATTCCTCTTTTTGCTCCTCAACCTACGGGGTATTAGTAGCCATTTGCAGTTGTTTTTCCTCTCCTAAGGGTAGGTTCTTACGCATTACTCACCCTTTTGCCACTAGAAACACCACTTCCCGTCTGACTTGCATGTGTAATCCATATCGCCAACATTCATCTTGAGCCAGGATGGAGCTTTCCCTGAGATTCATAGTTGCATTATTTATAGCTTCCTTGTTCGTAAACAAAGCTAATTTGGAATTCTCTTTCATTCCACGGCAAAACTTGTATCGAAGTGCTTCATATTCAACTAGAGTTCATTCCTAGAAATATAGCCCCCCACCCCTCTATAATCCCATGAGCCTCTTATCCATTCTCAATTATTATTCAATCACGGCATCCACATAGAAAAACTTACATTGGGTTCAAGGATAATCAGGCTTGAACTGATAACTTCCACTAAGTCAAGGTGGCACTTTATCGCTGAGTTATATCCCCTCCCTTGCCTCCATCTAGAAATAAAGCTGACTAAACCTAAGGCAAAGGGTCGAGAAACTCAACGCCACTATTCTTAAACAACTTGGAGTTAGGCTATCTTTTCACACTATTACGAATACAAAAAATATGGGTAATTGGATTCAATTGTCAACTGCTCCTATTGAAAATAGGATTGACCATAGATATGAGCAATAGACATGATTTCATAAAATCGTACGATTTTCCCAATCTAAATAAAACAAGTTCTCCATGAAGAAGATTTAGCTTAGCATGTTCTATTCTATATAGGTAGGAAAAGAACCCAACTCGATTTTCTTAAAAAAATAGAAAAATTAGAATCAAGTCAAGATGATACAGATCAACCCTCCTTTTCCATTCTTGCGCCAAAGATCTTATCATTTTTTAAGTAACTAAAGTTAAATCTATTTTTTCATTTTAATTTAAGACTTCTTTTGTGTTTCCATTCCCCTTCGAGACCCCAAAAAGTAGACAAATTGCTTTTCCTAGGAACACATACAAGATTCGTTACCACAAAAAAGATAATGGTAAGCCACCATTAACTACTTCAATTTAATAGTAATAAAAATACATGCCTTACCAAGACCATAATTTGTAACTTGATATACTCTTATCTAGCAGGCAAAGATTTACTCCATAAGAAAAGATGATTCATTCAAATCAGCATAAAAGTCCAACAACATTGCATTGCCATATACCATGTTGTATATTTGAAAAAGGTTGACCTCCTTGCTTCTCTCATGTTACAATTCTCTTGCCGCTAAGCTCTTTTTCTCCTCGGTCCCTTCAACACAACATAGGTCATCGAAATGATCTCGAAGACCCACCAACGCACAAAAGTCGAAATCTTTCAAAAACTGGATTCCTATTCGGAGGGTGTATAAGCGCATGGATAAGCTTACACTAACCTGTCAATTTAGGATCCAATTACCCTTTAAAAAAGCCCCTAAAACGACACCGTTTCTTTTAGGGTCTTTTTGGCCTTCCTTGTCAAAAATGGTAGCAACAATTTCAGGTGCCTCTTTTTGGCCTTCATCATCGAAGTTCAGAGTGATGATTTCACGCTGTTTTAATTGCGACACTCCGTAACACTGTGATAGTGGCGCAAGCGCATGCGATTCACTACTATGACTATAGCCTTAGACTTGAACCCTAAAGGACAACTTTAAATATCAAAAAGAATAAGGGTAAAATCTAAACATAAAGGGTTTAAATACTAGAGAGGGTTATTATAAGAAAGTATGAGTAATAAGGATGAGTTCTTAGGTTGGAATGAGATAGTAAACTAGTATAACAGTTGTGAGAATTAAAAAGAAGTTAACAGAAAGTATTGACGATTGAAAGTTGTAGACCTGACCAAAGGTATAGAGAATTATGGGAGATCTAGTGAGGCTAAAGCCCTAAGAGATAAGTGATGAAAGTTGTTCGAGTAGAAGAGTCTAACCTAATCGTAGAGTCCTTAAAATACTCACTGAGACATTATGTCTCACTCCTTTAAGCTTCACCTTTTTTAGCATATAGGTGAAGATGTGTGTAGATGGAGCTTGGAGTCACGTGTAAGAAGATGTAGCTTACTTTACTTTGCTTCCTTGTCTTCCTCATTATATGTTGTATGACATCTTTGGGTGATAAATGAATTGTATTAGGCATATATGGCATTTTATTGTATTATTCTTATATGAAATCCAATTATATTTATAAGTAGCATCTGCATGTTGTTTCTGTGTTTTTAAGTTTTTTTTTTTTTATTCTTAGAAATCTAAACTTAGTTACGGTAATACCAGCTAGGGTGTTATATCAAACTTTGATATGATAGTCGTTAACAAGAGTAACAAAGGGCAATGAGTCAAAAAAAGATGAAAAAAAATATATTTGTTACCAGTCATATTATCAGAGGCCCCGAAGTCTAGTATCCAAGGTCCAAGGGAGGAGGACTGAGAGACAAAGGCTACAAGATTATCACATTGAGCAACGATAGTAACAAGTGGCACATGTTGTTGGGCTACCCGAAACTAAAGGAAATCATTGTATTTGGCAGCAAAAATAGTGTCATCTGCAAGCAAGGCAAGTGTTATAACTTGAGCCACATTAGTTGACTTTGGCTGCTCTTTAGCCTTGGTGTGACACTCTGCTTCCACATGGCCATAGCAATTACAATAAGTGCACTGAGAATAGCTTTTATCGCCACGACCCCCACTATGTCCATTGCAGTGAGAAGAGTAGGAGACAAGAGCAAATGAATCACTGGATGGGCCAAAGAAATGCCCAAAAACATGTGGAGTGGAGAGGCACAACAATTGTTCACTAACCATATCATAGGTAGGAACCGTAGGAGTTAATAGGATATAATCACGGACCAGTCAAGTTCAAAGGGTAGACCAACAAGGGTATGAACCACAAAAATTGGTAGCACTATCGGGAAAAGGTCTCTGTATTAGTAGTAAAAGGCATAAGATTAGCAAAATCCATCAGTAGATGGTCAAGCTTACCAAGATATGTTTGCATGTCCATATTTTCTAGTTGGTGGACATCATAGTGGTCACCACAAGGTAGAGGAGGTGGACATCATTGGGTTAGACATTCTTGGCCTTAGTCTAAACGTCATGAAATGTGAGAAATGCTTGGTATAGGGGTTGAAGGTTGGAAGCAATAGAGAACCAAAGGACACTACATAAGGATGCGTCAATTTACTGCTAACAAACCCAATCTTGTGGGAAATAGCCAAGGCTTAGGTGGTCTTGTGGTTGGCACGACCTTGGCTTTTTGCCACCATAGTTGCACAGCAGCAGCCCAACTACTATAATTCGCTTTCTCAGTCAATTTTTCACAAGGTATCAGTGGGACATTGGTAATGTCACACCAAAAGCGGAGTTGTCAGAGGAACTGGTGGTCACCTTGTGAAAAGAGGAAAAGAAGGTCCTAGTAAGCTCATCGAAGGGAGAGAGGTCTAATGGAAGGGTCGCCAGCATGTGGGTTCATTGAAAAAGAGCTTATGCGCTAGAAAGAGGTAGTGTATGGCAGCGCATCCGGAGGTGGGGCATGCGGTGTTCTGGTCACTAGAGAAAGGCAACTCTAGTCGTGTGGTTACGCCAAAAGGGGGGTGGGGGGAAAAAAGTCGTGTAGGTACTATTTACCCATGAGAAGCACACCCTTGGGCGTTAGGTTTGCAACAGTAAACCTATTCATTAATACCATGTAGGCTTTACTAAATGTGTGTATACCCACACACTTTAGGTCTATATTTATAATAGTAATGAAGAGTACAAATAAGTATACATGGAAAGAAAATCAAAAAATATCCCTAATTTCTAGCTTTACATATTTCCGTATTTACAGAGATCAAATCATATCTTTAACAGACACTTCAATTGCTACCAAGAATACAAATGTTAAAGGCCCTCTTGATTTTCTTTTCTTCAAAAAGCCTAAAAAAAGTATCCAATTGGTAAATCTAAGAAGCAAACGAGCATAAATGATGTTTGTCAAAAGGAAGCAAGAGTAAAAACAATTCAATACGTTGCTCATTTCTTTTGTAGGAATGGAATTCCATTTAATGTTGCTTGATCAAAAAGTTTCAAAGTGATGCTTGAGGCAGTTGGAAACTATGGTCCTCATTTAAAGGCCTCAACTTTCATGCATTGAGAGTTCCATTCCTTAAAAAGGAGTTGGAATATACAAATGAAATGTTGAAGGGTCATGAAGAAGAGTAAATGAAATATGGATGCTCCATTAAGTCAAATGGTTGGATGGATAGGAAGAATAGGACCCTAATTAATTTCTTGGTAAATTGTTCATTAGGAACAACTTTTGTGGAAAGTATTAATGCTTCTGAATACTTCATTATAGCTTTGGACACAAGGCTTGCCATCTACAGAGCAATTTTTGTAGTGCTAGTTCAGATGCTTGAGGCTTAACCCTGGTGGCTAGATTGAATCCTTTTTGAACTACAAATACAAATGACTTAGTCCCATCCAAGCCACTAGGAAGTTATCGGAGGCAAGCTTGATCAAATAAAGCCCCAGTCTTCATTTTTATTACATAGCAAACGAAGATAAATCATAAAGCATACGAAAAAAGGGATCCACTAATCCTTGTCATCCCAAGCACCCTATGTTGCCTAACAATAAGCCATCCGCTACCTAAGACTAGCTGGGAAACGCATTCCATTATGGAGGAATGGTCCCAGCTTGTACTTCCAGAGCATCTAGCTCCAAAAAGAATTTTGAGGAGACCATTTGTGATGCCTTAGAGCAACCCCTAATATCTGACAAGCAGAGACTAACTAAAATAAAAGGGAAAACTTAATCTATATTTCAACCCAAAGGATTCTTGAGCCTTACTACTAATAGAGCCGAGGCTCAAGAGAAAGCAGAAAGATAAGAGCGAATATCCCT
This sequence comes from Spatholobus suberectus, assembly GCA_004329165.1. Lineage (NCBI taxonomy): Eukaryota > Viridiplantae > Streptophyta > Magnoliopsida > Fabales > Fabaceae > Spatholobus > Spatholobus suberectus. Next base: position 54,082,334 of record CM014734.1, on the reverse strand, counting down.
GCTAGAAAAAAAAAAGCCAATATCCATCTCTTTCGCGTGAGTTGTTGGTTAGATCGTGGAACTCCCCCCATTTTAAATTACCTTTTTCCTTTATCATGGTTAGGGAGGATGTTAGGTAAGAGTCAAAGCAACTATGCAAGCACAAATATGGGCTCTAGTCAACGCCCTGGGTTTGGTAGAGCCCTAAAGGCTGAAGAGGCCCTTGCTTTGTTTGGTTCTTAAATGGTGGATCAATCAATCTATTTGCCCATGAGATGGGTGATCCTTTCACAGTATCTTGTGAGTCTTTAATTCAAAGCTAACCAAAGCGTGACTTTCAAAAGCATTCTTAAAACAAACTAGCCATAAAGAAAAAAGAAAAGAAAGGGTCATAGGTCTTAGAATCAAGGCTATTGGTTCAACCTTCGGGGTTTAAGTGGAAATTACCAACTTTATTAACCTTTCTCTAGGCTTTCATTAATCACTTTGGAGATGGTGTTGAAGGCTAAACATAAATGGAAGCACTAGATTACTTATTCTAAGGTCAGTGAACAAAGGATAAGCTGAATTGGATGGAAGCAATCAATAGGAGGTTTATTTGCAGCAAACATGATTCAGAATCCAATCCAATGAGTAGTCAGGATTCGATTGGTGTGGAATTTTTGCAGGATAAATATCCTAGATCTGATGATGAAAGGCTTTGATTTGACTATTCTAGTGGTCTTTTCCTTTTCTCTATACATGTTTCTACCTTAGTGTTGTGTCCCTGTACTGTCTTTTTAGTGAATCTGTGCTTACTTTACTAGGAATCCTAGGATTTGAATCTTGCATTTTCCCCGTAAAATTGGATGAAACCTGAAATCCCCTCGGATAAGTCAATTCAAATCTTGTTGTTGTTCCTTTTCTTAGGATTTTTTGCATTACCCCAGGCAACCAAAGTATTACATGCTTGACCCCCTTTACCTCAAAGGTAGTCTTAGTTTTTGCTACAAATGACTCTACAATGATTTCATCTGTATAAGGCTGGCTTGCCTTGCTTTATGAGCTTTACCTGTTCGTTGCGCAAGAAAAGTAAGGCCTGTTTCTATTACATGCCTATTTTTCTAATGATGAATATGAGGATGGGTAAGTTTACAAATGATACCATTGGCAGCAAAAAAGGAATTGAGAGCACGAAATTCTCCTCCCCTATTGGTCTATACAGCTTTTAATTTGGTGTTAAATTGCACTTCAAGCAAAGTTTTAAAGTGACAAAAAATAATTTGTGTGTCTAACTTTAGCTTTAATGGAAAGCTTTGCTTGAATCTTGTACACGCGTCAACACAAGTCAACATACATTTGTAACCACACAAAGAGTCCATAGGTACTGGATCACATAGATCACAAAAGAAATGACCAAATGGTGAGTTATAAACAACATTAGATGCATATGTAAGAAAATAATGCACTTTGCCAAGGCAGCAAGTCGATCAAAACTAATTTATTGATTTCTTAGGTACAACAATATTACAAGAATCTAGTGCAAACTTTAGGACCTCATGATGAGGGTGCCTAATCTATAAGGCCACATGTTATCCATGAGGTTGGTAGAGTCATTGGTCATGTGGTGAGTCTGGATACCACTGATAACTTCCATAAGCTTGATTTTCAGCTATGCTAGAATTCGTAACATAGGCTTGAGGTGACCTATAAGATTCAAGAGCACGGTTGACTTAAGAGGATTTAGAGGATGAGTCATTGTGGGCCTATTTAGGCCTGAGGCTCCTGGTAAATGCACTGGGCCATTAAGATGAATGAGACCAATTTGTTGTGAACCATGGAGTAAGGGCTGACCATGGTGGTGGCGTATTCCAACCACCATGCTATGGTGTAGAGATCTAAGGAGATTGCTAGTAATTAGCATTGCAATGGTAATAGATACTAGCATTATGTCCATAATTGTGACAAATTTGGCAATAAATAAAGGAGCATCCACTGAAGCATCCTCTACATTTGCCTTGACTGCGATGACCATAATGTCTACCATTACGACCTCTGTACAAACCACAAGTAAACTACGAATCACAGGCTTGATCTTGCGATTGATCTTGAGAAAATTGGTTTTGATTTTTATTGGTTTGTGCAACATTAACAAAGAGAGGTTCAACAAGAGAGGCTTTCTTGATCTTTTCAAGTTTCGATTCATGTAAAAGCAGCATAGATTCGACTTCAAGAATATCAAATGGTTCAAAATGGGATTGAATTATAGTAACGAGAGCATTGTACTCTTCTAGAAAACCTTCAAGATCAGCTTCAAGATGATCTCAATCCATAACAAGATCTCCAATTGAAATAAGAACGTCAACAATGGCTTGAATTCGAGCCAAGTATTCAATAATACTATAGTTTTCGTAATTGATTTTAACTCAAATCTGAGTTGTCACAATAAGCTACTAACTGCTAACTCAACAATTAGTTACAAGCGTAACAAAATAGTTACAAAAGTAACTAACAGATACAAGAGAATATACTATTATCTCTAAAACTAATGCTAAATTATTTAGGAATTCTATGTTTGCTAAGATAGCTTAGATGCCTAGAAGACTCATTTTAAATTGTGAACAACTTACTCATGATGCTAGAGTAATTGTGCTTACTTACCCTAAAAGTCAATTTGTAAATTGGATGAATAGCAATTCAAGCAAAGGACTAATAAAAGATGTTAAAAAACACCAACTATTCCCCAAGAAAAATAAGCACCAACCGAGGATATCAAAAAGCACCAAGGATCCGGAACCAAGCAATTCAAGCATCAACGCTTGCCCTATAACAACCACAAGTATTGCATTCCCCAAAAAGGACCACCATATTTCACCCATTTTTGACACAAATTCACCTCCTTTTATTCTAATTCACATGTTGCACATTCTCAACGACACATTAGAAAATTTCTTGTTAATAATCCTAGACAGACACATGACGCAAAACAAAAAGAGATGGAAAATATGTTGATACATAGAAATGCAAGTGAAAAAGAACCTAATGTTAATGTAGAGAAAGAGTTTATGTGCATCCAATTGAATTAAAAGGAACGACATGTGAGTATGAATGTGTGTCTCTAATTTTGTAAGTAAATGAAAGAGTAATGGAAGTAAAGATTATAAGATAAAGATGTGTATAACCTCAAATTTATTCGGTGGAACAAAATCATTCATAGAAGTTGAAGTAAAAAATGAAATGACCTAAAAATCAAAATCATGTGAAACTATAGCAAAATTAGAAATTTATGTAGTAGAAAAATGTGAAGGAGATGAAATCACACAAAAATTGATTTGATTAGGAAGCAAATCTAAGAGTGAATTATGAGGGAAATTGAAAGCAAAACTCACAACTACAACGTGTAAGTTAAAGCTCTTTGCCATTGATAGTCTGTACAACCTCTTTAGGGAATACAAAATGGAAGCCTTGAAAACGTAATGGAAAGCACTGAAGCACTGTGTCTATGAGATTCACAAGAAAATGGCAATTTATTGGAAGAATAAAAACGATAGTAGGAGAAAAGAAACAAGGTTACAAGAATAAATCAGAGAAAGAGAGAGAATACATAGAGATACATTAAGAGAAGAGTTACAAAGAAAAATAAATTAGGAAAATAAATTATTAGATGTGAAAAATTAGTTTTAGATAGAAGAATTATAATATATATGACAAATTAGTTTCAATTAGAAAAAAAATATATACAATAGTTAATAGGTAGTTAATTAGTCTAAGATTAGGTAGCAATTTTATTAGTAGCTAAATTTTGAAATTCTGGTAATGAGTAAAACTAACAACTACAAAGAACTGCTATAATTACAACCTAAAGTGATCGATGAAGGATATATTCAAGTTCAATGCAAAATAATGAGACTACTGCAAAGTTACTATAGTAAGTGAGCAACATTGAGGGAAGGCAATTTCAAACACCAAATCTCTAGGTACAATTGTTAGAAAGCCACCTTAGTTGTGAACACCCCTAGCCCACCTTAGTTGCGACCTCTTTGGGGTCGACCTTAATTGCAATCTCAAGGGTGGTGATTTAGTTCCACATCAACTAAAGATATGGCTTAAATAGAGCTTATAAAAGCTTGGGTAATCCTCACCTTATAAGTTGATTTTGTGAGGTTGAGTTAAGCTCAAATCCAAAATTGTAAAATGATATTAGAGCCTATCCTAGATCCATTGTTGGGCCATTTGCATTTGTCATGCTTTAAGTTGGTAGCCCTAGACGTGAGGGGGAGTGTTGGAAAGCCCTTTAATTGCAGTCACCCCTAACCCTCCTTAGTTACGGCCTCTTTGGGGGCTGCCTTAATTGTAGCCTCAATGGTGGTGGTTTAGTCTCACATTGATTAGAGATATTGCTTAAATAGAGCTTATAAAACTTGGACAGTCCTCACCTTACAAGCTAGTTTTGTAGGGTTGAGATGATTAAGTTGAAAGATGAGATGATTAAGTAGCGAGTTCCACATATTCACATAAAGATTTCATTTCTTGATTTCAAAAACAACCAAACTAAAAAGTATATCATCCACATTGTTGTTGAATAATGATGACCACAACATCACTCTACTTCACAATCTCTCCTTATTGAACTTTTCACATCCTTGGTCTTATAAGCCCCCATTGTGGCCAGATAATATAACAAAAATCCTTTGCTATAGCAAAATTAACAAATCTAAGTCATATTTCTAGCTACATTAACCCTCCTACTTAGTCACTTTCAAGCCCAATTTACTCTTCCAACCTTAAAGCACTCATTACAGCTGTAAACCTCAAAAAATATGGAACATCAGAAGCCCCCACCCTCACCCCCACACTAGCATTATACATCAATTTGCCTCATAGTCACACACACTCAGAATTTTGATAAGCACTAAGGTACAATCTTCAGCTTTGTCAATGAAATACCCATTTAAACTCAGGTTTTCTTTAACATATAGTTATAATCTTATTCTTCTTCAATGATATGTTTATTATCAAAGCTTGACTTTAATAATTTAGAAATAGGTTTATGAAAACCAGTAAATATTAACATTAGTCCTAAAGTTCCATAAATGACATTTTATGCCTATATTATCACATTCCATGCCTAAAACTAACCGCTCATATATAAAGCATACGACATATGTATAAAGATTGTGTCATATATTCATTGATTTCCCACTTGCAAGTGAATCCAGCCAAAGAACAAAACTAAGTAGGTGATAATCTATCAAAGCATCCTAATCCAATTTTTAGACTTGAATTAACTATAAACAAATCAGCCCACAACAGTCATGAACTTGAACTTCACTATGGTCATTCATTTTTCAAAGCTCTGAGCTATTCTTTTCTTTTAAACAAACATATCTCCTATGTATATAGTGATAGACTTCTGATGAAATTAATGTTAAGTCAACTATCAATATTCGTAGTCCCTGCCTTCATTTTTAAGAATTCTATTATAAATTGAAAAAAAATCATTAAGATACAAAAGAAACCCAATAAAATACAAATATGTCATTACTGTACCAGTGTTATATTCATGAGGTCGCAGCTGCTTGGCCCCGGCCTTATCAACGAACTCCTTCCACCTTTTTGACAATGAATAGACATCAACCTGCAATATACATCAAATATAGAAGGGAGAAAATTAGAGTATTAAAAATATTTTTCCCAGCCACATTTAAGATTAGGAAATCTCGTAAAACTGTAAGTTGTTAGCTTAAAAAGGTTGAGCTTGAAACTTTTATTTTTTTTCATCAGTGAAACAGAATAAAAAGTTAAATATAATTTTGTGTGTGTTTATCTGCAAAGAAATGAATGACACATAGAATTTTGATGAATGACATATGTTAGTGTTACTCGTAATTAAAATACCAAAGAAATCACCACCCTACCCTCAGGTAGTAACAAAACTTATACATACAGAATTTGGATTTCAAAGCACCATAAACCAATCAATAAAATAAAGGAAATAGGAAGAAAAAGACAGAAGCATACTTGTTCACAATTGTGGCAAAAAGTGACAAAACCTACCTCTTAATCGAACTGCATCAAGATAGACATGTACAGAAAGTGGAGTTGATGGTAATCATTTGTACAAAACCAATATATTTTTTTATCAATCATTTTTTAGACGGATGGTGATGGGTGTTTTCTTGGTCCTGTTCGCATTATGAGGTGAAAATCATTCACGTCTCCATTATTGCTGTAGTGTGAAGGATGCAATGCTTTTTGCAGTAAATTATATCGGTATACCACACTCACTAATAAAAAGAGAGCATCAATACTAATTAATTACCACGCATTTTACACAAAAAACAAGGTTTGATGGGCAATCAATATATGGGCATTTTACACAGAAAGCAAGGCATTTTACATTGTAACGAATAAATTGAAAAAAAAAAAGTTACCTTGCAAACATTTTTTAGAATGATAGTGATGAGTGTTTTCCTTGTCCTGTTCGCATTCGAACCCACTTCCAGTTTCTTGGTCTTCTCATTTGTATTAGTAGCCCCATGAACCTGCTCAAAGTCAGAGTCTTTCTCGTTAAGAACCTCGGGTTATCTCATTGACGAGAGTGGATTTCTCATGCCATCATGCGTTAACACCATAATTATTATATGTTTAAAAGACAACTCAAATATTCCAAAAAGACGAGATAATTGAGCAGGGACATAAAGATTTGATTTCTTGATTTCCAAAAGAATGAAACTGAAAAGTATATCATCCAATTTGACGCATCCATCTCCATCACATGAAGAAGAAAGAAAGACTTATTGAGGAGAGGATTGGTTTGTTTTGTGGAAGGGGATGCATGACCCAACCTAACACCTAATCCCTAGTCGGAACCCACCACTGAAACGAAATTGGCATTTCATAATGGACTGCCTCCTTTTGTGATTGTGACCGTTGTTGTTTATTGTTCTTGGCTCCTCCTTCCCTTCTTCTTGAACTTGGTTGTTTTTCAATACTCATCCTCCGTTCTGGGCAATGAACTCCTCCAACACCGTTTGGTCGACCGTTACCGTTTTGTCACCGCGCGCCGATGCAAATTCGAGCTCCTCCAACACCATTCATGTTACCCATCCTTGCACCACACACGCTTCGCACTCGCTACAAATTTTGCACTTTGCTTTTTCTTTTTCTTTCCTTCTCCATATTTGGGTTTAGGTGCCACTTGTACTTACTGGTATGCACGTGCACTGCACAGATTAATTAATATAAAATTTTAATATGCTTATTTTTAAGAAATACGGATTTTGGCCATTCCTAACAATTTTAGAAGGAAACAAATTAAAATTTTATCATAATAATAATTATTAATATCAAATTATGGGATATTATAAAATTAAGAATATTTTGAATGGATAAGTATCAAATTTAAATAATAAGTGAAGTTTTATATAAATTTTTGAAAACTTATATAAAATTTGGTTTTTGAGAGAAAAGTTATTAATAGGGTTTAATGTAAATATTATTATTTGATAAAAAATAAATTTTATAGTATTTTTGGCAATTTATTTCTAATAGTCGAATTTTATAAGTAAAGAAATATAAATAATTGGATTTTTAAAATAATATTTATTATAGATAAGTTACAGATTAGAATTAAAAACTAAATACATAAGTGTATATAAAAATAATTGGGTAGATCGTGACGTAGTGGGAAATTGGTTCTTGGTGGAGGAAAATTACTACTTAATCACAATATTGAGTGTTCCATCTCCTACGATCATTTCTTTAGTTAAACTTATACGAAGGAATCAATTTATAAATGACCTGATCATGATAAAGTTTGGCTAGGATTGCATCAAATCCTCCTTAGCATGTTTCTTAGTAAAAGCTAACAATTTTTTTTCTCCTTTCTCGTTTCTCCAGCTTGTGTAGTTCAAGGAGTAATAGATATTAAACAACCTGGCTATGCCAATTTATGAGCATCCATCATGTGTGACTTTTGATCCTCGTGTAGTTTTTACATTGGCACTGTGAGAATTTGCAATTTGAAAGAAAAGTGAGATGAGTCGAAGACATAGTGTCAAGGTAATAAGTGCTCACCTGACTTGCAAAATGAATACATAGCATCAAATGGAGTAGGAGAAAACATCGGGAAAGCTAATAAGTTCTAAGAGCTTTAAAAAAGGATTAATTAAAATTACTTGATTACCCTTACTTTAAGTTTTCTTTAATTTAAAAAAAAAAAAGGGTTTTAATAAGTCCATTTGAAAAGGTGTTAGGTGTTAATACATCTTCTAATTTTTGAGTGAGTATATATGTGTAGTCTCTCATATAAAAATAGTTAACTTAGCGATTTTTATAAAAGCATTAAAATAATTATATTAGTTGACTTTGAGAATATAATAAAGTTCTATAATGGAAGAGTTGAGATATTGATTTAAGATAATATCTCTAAAAAGAATGTTAAAGGATAAAGTACTAAGATATAAAGATATCTCCTGCCTAATGTTTCGAAGAGATATTGTGTAAATTATTGTTAAGTCTGACATACAGTATGAGATGTAATGAGATGATGATGGACCATGTAGTGAAGCATATGTTCCAGAGATGAAAAATTACAGTTTGGTATACTGCGAGATAAAGGTAGGGACTAACTTGATAACCTTGACATTTGCTTAGCATTACAAAGATTAATGTAGTGTATTCCCCTAAGGAGCCATGAACCCATTTCTTGAGAATGATGATGATGATTTTGATGACAATATCATGATTTAGGGGAGGGGGGGTGGTATGAGCTCTTAATCACTTCCCAAGATTGATGATGATTGATGTTGTTTATCAATGGGGGTATGGATCCATACTAGTTGTCTGATTTTTGGGTAAAATTAAGATAACTAATGTCAAATTGTATATTCACCTTTTTATTTATATTGATTCTATGTTTTATCTTTGTGTGGTTGTGTAGGTTAATCTTATAAACTTTTCTTTCTTTAGTTCTCTAGTATTTATATGCATACTTGAGAAATGTCCGTTGTAAGACTATTGTACCTTCTTTGAGCTAAAGGAATATGAACATTGGTGCATTAAACATCTTTTACCAACCAGTCACTGTAATAAAACAAAGCAAAGTGTTTATCTTTTTTTTTTTCTCGTATTGAGGCTTGTAACCTTGAGTTGGGAGACTCACACTATTTGACTCAATAATCCCAACAATTGTTGAGGCATCATAGAGTTCGTAGAGAGTATTCCTTCGAGTGGTCAAAATTGCGTAAAACTCATATATATGAAAAAAAAAATACCATGTGAAGAAATATATTCTCCCAACTATCTTTCCTAACTAAAAAGAGTTAACCTTGATGAAATGTATTAAGGAAAGGGCCCTCATATGCATGAGTTCATTAAACTTAGAATGAGTCACAGGTACCCTATTATATATCATAATTCAAATGATCACTGACACTAATAAATCTACTTGTTTTTGAACCTTAAATTACATTTGTGACTTATGATGTTAAGAATTAGATTGCCTCACTCCTTTTTTTTGTTTCTTCTTTCTTTCTATTATATGTACTTAGTGCAGCTTGATAGACAACAATTGGCATCAATAATGAATATTTGAAGGACAATTCATCTGAGGAATCCTGTTAAACAATTAGAGTTTTTGTATATAGTTATTGACTTATGGAGGGTGTAGCTATTAGTTGACTACTTTGATTAGGAACTTTCTTTTGGTTGTATTTATACGGAGATAGATTCATATTTTGTTGTATGTGTGTGTGTGTGTGAGTCAGCTTTATAGGGTGTGTTTTGTTAGACTTGGACCTCCTAACAGTGGGTTATATGTTTTAGCTGAAACTATATATACATTTTAGCTGATATGGGATAATATGATCACACGTGTGTATCTTATGTTAATTTGATTTCATATTTATACCATATAACTAGTTACATGTTGTGAATAATTGTAAAAAAAAATAATTCTCCTCACTAAATTTATTAAGACCCAACTGCCTTTCTATTTATTAACTTAATTTGTTTAATTAAATATGTAAGACTAATTAATTTAGTCAATGTGATAAAGGGTGTCACATGTCCTACTATGTGTAAGAAAAAGATACATAAAACAATTATCATACATGGACACAGCTATGGTATAGACACTCACCATGGATGAAATAATCTCGGTCTGAATACCCACTCATTGTTGGCACCTCACATGGCCTATGAAGGGAAAAAAAAAAAAAGGAGAAAAAAATAACACTCTAAAGGGCAATTTGGGGTGGTTTGTAGTTGAGTTTCAAAAATTTTAAAAACTACAATCAGTTTTTAGTTTTTTAAAATTAGTTTTAATTTTTTTCTAATTTTTGGTTTTAAAATAAACTCACTTTGAAATTTTTTATTCTATTAAAATTAGTTTAAGGATATGTTTGTGTGGTGGCGACAGTGATGGCAGTAGTGGTAGTGATGACAGCGATAATGACGGTGATGGCAATAGCAACGATTGTGACGATGTCGATGATGACGATTGTGGCAATGTCGACAATAGCAGTTGTAGTGGTAATGGTGGTGATTGTAGTGCCAGTGCTAATGTCGGTAGTGGTGGTGATGGTGGTGGGAAGACTATTGTCAAATGTAATGATTTTTTTAAAAAATAAAACTAAAAATCAAATTTAGAAATCCTTTTTCCTAATTTTGAAAATGAATGTAAAAGATTTTAAAATTGAGTTAAAAGCCATTTTAGCCAAACACGTTTTGTTTTAAAAATTGTATTTAAAAACCAAAAACTAGCAACTATCCCAAATGGACCCTAAGAAAGTTGAGCTATTGCAGTATTAGGCTAAAAATAATTGTATAACTCAAACCAACTAACTTCGTACTCACCTAATTAAATTATACGCATAATAAAATTCTAAATATTTATTCAATAACCTAATTAATGATATTTTGTGGATTATCATTGTTTAATATTTGATTAAATTTTAGATTATTAATGTCATTTATGAAATAAAATTTATGGTACTTTAAGTTATGGATATTAGTTATTTGAGCTTATTATATGAACATACCTATGATGACTTGAGCCCTCACTTGGTGTCCAAATGAGATGTCACTGCTCTTGGCTAGTGGTTAGAAAATGGTCATCCCATTAGACAATTTTTTGTGTGACACAACATTACGTGGGAAACCTTAGTTGTTAGGGAGAGAGGAGTATCTCCCTTATTTGATGTTTGTGATTCTTTTTGAGGTAACATGCATGGATTCCATCTCCTCTTCAGGTACACACTTACTAATCCTTTTACGATTGTTATATATCTTATAAGTATGCCATGATTTTGCATCATTTGTTAATAATTTTCCATCAATTAGTATCAGAGCTTCGATTGACATATGATATGGCTATTTTATATTATAACAACATTAAACTTTTAGATCATATCAAACTCTTTTTCTTTTTCCTTGTTTTAATTTTTGGTCAAAATTGGATAAAATAATTTACAATTTGCTTATCATAGAATGTTTGTAATATTAATATGCATCTTAAATGATGTGCCTTTAGCCAAAAAAAAAAAATCATAGTAAATGCATGGTATTATAACATCATAATTTTCTTATTCCAATTTGTTACATATTCATCCAATTCTAAATTGTTCATTTGTCTTTTGATTTTATTACTTTTGTTGTTCCTTGAATTGAACGTGAATTGAACAGTTACATATAGACGTCTTTACCTTGATTTGCGAATATTTTCCTTGATTTGCCTTATGTAACTTCCATCTCGTACAAGGTTTAGGTGAAAGAATTTTAATATGTTGTGTAAAAGAAGAAATTACCAAACTAGTATATCTTGCCTAACTTATTTCAATAACTTTTAACATACATAATATACCATTAACGTTATATTGGATTAAGAGTTTTTATTAAGCAAATTCAATCTATAAAATTTTATATAATTTAAAAATTATTTAAAACTTTATTAATGAACTTTATTTTATTATTTAATATACTTTTCAAACTATAAATAAAATAATATTTTAGTCCATGTATTACATACGATAAATGTTTATTTTTATATAATTTTAATCTATAATAAATTAATATTTTTAATATATAAATTATATTATTATTAAAATTCATAATAAATAAACATTTTACATGTATAAATTATATTTTGAATTTATAATAAACAATTTAAATTGTAGTACAAGGATATTTTCAACTATTGACAATTTAAAAAAATTATTGAAATTTAATTTATAGAGATCAAAGAGGGTAGTTCAAAGGGATACATGATTAACAAAACTAAGTGTACAGATAAAAATTAAAGGGGGATAATTAGAGAAGGTTGAAAGAGAAATTTTTTGCTAGAAGTGCAGTTAGTGAGTGAAAAGCACTTATAAGGAGAAAAGAAGAAAATACTGAGAATGTCAAATTGAGAGAGTCAGACTCTTGGTCCAAGTCATATTCTAATTTTATTATATGAGTAGCTGTCAACTACATGATTACACACTTATGAGGAATCAATTTGTCTAAAATTTGACATGTATGATAATTAGAATGATATCACATAATTCAATGATTAGATTTATCAATGTTATATTTTAAAATAATCATTAGATGAAGTAAGTGTTTAGGATTTATTTATCAATGTAAAAATTTTTACATTGTCAACCAATCTAAATAGTTTGAATATTTATTATAAAAGTTAACAAATTACATATATGCTAAGATGACGTGGTAAAAAAATTACACTAACAATGTAGTTAAATTAATATACATACATACATACATATATATATATATATATATTAAAAAAAATATTTAAAAAATAGGTAAGTTAAAGTATGATTCTAATCCAAAGTTCTACATGAACAAGCATAAAAGTCAAATTTATGAACCTATTTGTTTTCCACTTTATAATCAATTTTTATAATTTTTGATAGGACAAAAACATGTTTCAATATAATTTTCCTTTTAAATTTTATGGTATGTTTAGATTGGAGGAAAGAAAATAAATAAACATAAATAATAATATATTTTTTATTTGATTAAAGTGAAAATAAAAAGGGAAAATAATTTCTAAAAGATTCAAATTTTATTTGTTTCACTTTTTTAATTCAAAATTTTATTTCCTTTTTCATTTTCTCTCTTCCATAATAAACAAAAGATCCTCCCAACCAATAAACTTTGAGTTAACTTCCTTGGAACACCGACAAATAGACCTTGTGTAACACCCTAAAAAGTATTACTTTAAGCTTTATATTTTTAACCATCAAAGTGCAAATGATAAAATATACATGTAAAAATATCACAATATGTGATGTCATTACTCAAGAGATTCACTATTCAAAGTCTTACATGCTTCTCAAGTAACATAATCACATATATCATAAAAAGGATCCTCATACTCAAGCGGTCACTATACAAAAGATTACATTTCAATATCATTGTCTTTCAAGAGAAATAAACTCTAGCCTATCAATACATCAATAACAAAACATAAACTACTCAACCTTCCCTTCAAATTTGTCAATCTGGAACATAGACACTAGACTAATGAGATAATTTCTCACTAAGTGCTAAACACATGCAATATAATATATGAACCTCATGAATGCCTCATTCACAATATACATTATATGCTCATGCTCAAAACATAAACTTTTCATAACTTTCATTCACATGCTTAGCTTTTGATTTTTACTCTTTTTCATCCTGTGGCAAAGTGTTGAGTTCAAACTTTCAAGGAGTACCCCCTTTATCCTTATGGTGTGACCTCTTACTTAATACCCTCCAATCTGAGATGTTTAGCCACTAGCCTATGGGGAATAGGAGATGATGAAACCTCGCCTATTCATCCAAAGAGGGCACCTCAATCTTAAGTATGTCTTTCCTATGTGTGTGTGTGTGTGTGTGTGTGTGTGTGTGTGTTATGCTCTTATACTTATATCCCCCCTCCAGTCTGAGGGATCTCTTTTTCACTAAGAACCTTTGGTCTTCATTTGGTATCTAGAGGATTTGCTACCCTCCTTCTTCCAAGAAAGACCCTTCACATACATATTTAGATAAACAATGTCCTCAGTCAGTCATTTAGAACATAAAACATTGGCTATATGGATGGAAATGAATTAATCATATATATTGTTTCAGGGATCTCACACTTAGCGTGAAAAATCCTACACTTGGCACTAGACCCTAACACTTTGCCCCAAACTAGTGGTGCTTAGTGCCAAAGTATCAGACTCCAAGATTTTATTCTAGAGGTTCCATGCTTAACATGGCAATATCTTTGCTTAGCGTGGGACACTAAACCTCAAATTCCCTAGTTGCTAATCATACACTTAGCACAAAAATTCCCATGTTTAGCATGGACTACAACTTTGGCAAGATGTAGGAAGTTGTAATTCCACAACTCCTTAGCCATTAATGACTTCTTAACAATCCCAACTATCATAGATGCAACGTAAATGATCCCTTAAGCTATTAAATGCCAAACCCCTTTCATACAACCCTCAATTCATGCCCTTAATTCTTTCTCATGTTAAGGTTCAATATCAAACTATAATAAGCAAAATCAAGAAAGGGAAAAGGGAAGAAGATGAAAGGGAAGCACTCATAATATGTTCACAAGGTGTAGGTATATGTAGGTGACCCTAGTTCTCCTTCTTCCTTATCTTATTCTTTCCTTCTCTTTTTCTCCTCCTTCCAATGGTGTGTTGTGAGTGTAATGAAGGGGGTGAGGATGAGTCTTAATGCTTTTGTAGGTCTCATGAGCTCTTATAGGGCCTAGTATTTCTTTTCTCAACTAATAGAACTTGCCCACTAATATAATATAGAGTGATGTCCATTCCTATGCAAATCACTTATGAAAATAATAAAAGAAGACATTTATTTATCTAATATTAACATAATTGATATTAAGCTATATTTTGGGGATGTTATGTAACATTCCTGGGTGTTAATGAAGGCGAGGAGTGATTGTTGATGCAAAAAAGATAGGACACGGGCAAGAAACGACTTCTAGCAAGCTTCTAATAAGAAGGATACATAAATGAATCGAATACACACTGAAATGAAAGGGATCCAAATACTGTGCAGGTGTGGGACTATATAGTTGAGGATAGCTTAAAGAAATTAATAAGTATTACCTATACCAACAAGATACATCTACTTTTCAGTAGTCTATCACTTAAGAACTCTATAGTTAAGCGTGCTTAACTTGAAACAATTCTAAGATTGATGACCTCTTGGAAAGCTTCCTAAGAAGTGTGTGAGTGAGGACAAAACACACTGAAAAGTCTTGTGTTGGTTTGTAAGGATAGTCATGGATCCTGAAAATGGCTAAACGTTACATGCTACAAAGATCCTCCTAACAAACGAACTCTAAGACGACTTTTCTAGAACACTGAGGGGTGAATCCTTATGAAGATTGACTTAGGAAGACAATCAATGAAGATAATCTAGCTTGATGAGAAACTAACCTCGTCAAGCTAGGTTGGTCAAATATAATTATGATCATAAGCCTACTTACCTACCATCTACATGAACAAGCTTGGAGGTTAAACTTATCACCCTATTTCATTCTTCTTTTAAAATTAATTTTCCTACTTTTTAATTAAAAACCCTCAATTGTCATGATTAGCATCGAAGATCCGAGTCTCTATTTGTTGAGATTAGCTTATCTTTATGAATATTTTGACCCATTTCCCTTTATTTTTGTATAGGGTTGAAAAGAGCAGTATTTTGGAAGAAATGACAAAGATTGGACTAGGGAGTAGCTAATGCTAAAGATGCACAATCGTGCTTCACTATACATAGTCGTGCTACAATTTCAAGGTTACACTTACAAGAAAATGCACAGTTGTGCTTCATTATGCACGACCGTGCTTGGTAGACAGAACTCACTTGTGAGGTGAAGCGTGACCTAAGCAAGACCATGCTTTGGAAGTCATGCACATGCTTCCATTGGGCCTATAGACCCAACAAGTATTATTAATAGAAGGCCTGTAAAATTAGAAGACATCTCTTTCTCAAATCTTCTACACCCTAAACATTTGGTGAAGGAAAAACTATCCAAAGCTTGGAGGACTTCCCCTCGACCTAAGCAGATAGAGATTGAAGACTCCCCTTGTTCTTAAGGTTTTTCTTTGATTTCTATGGATCATACTATATTGGATTGTTCCTTTCTTATAATGGAGAGCTAATGCCCAAGTTAGGATTATGGTGTAGCCATGCTTGAGATGACCTGAAACCCCTTTTTCTTATTTGTTAATCTTATTTCCCTTTTCTTTCAATTGAATTGCCTTGGTATTCTTTAATTTCTTATTGTTTGGAATTGATCACTCTTGCATGTTTAAATCAATTAATTAACTGGCAATTGAACCATAATTAATTAATAGACCTTTAGGACAATTGGGTTTAGAATGTTGAATGATCAAACTGTGAACTAAGCTCTCAATTAAATTCGTTTACCTTCTCTAATCTTATTTCTTTCCTAGATTAAATCACTATATGACCAACTAGGGATTCAATACAGGAAAGAGTGTTTACAATTCATGAACAAAAATTGCAAATAAATTTGATAAAGAAAAATTGACAACTGAGTTAGGGAGTAAGATTACAATATAATTAGGGGCAGAAGGGAGTTAAGGCATTGGTGAAACTATAATCCTAGATTTTTATCTCACTGAAATCCAATTTTTTTTAAACAATTTTTTTTTAATTCTTACAGCTCAAAACCCTCTTAATTTGAACGATCTAGACAATATAGGAATTTCTCCAAAAGATACTTCATATCAGTCCCTTGGGTACAATATTTGGACTCAAGTCCAGTTGTTACTACTGCAATGGGATATGCTTGCCTTTAAGTGTGTTCTAGATGCATTATTAATACACAAAAAATTTTGATATAGTTTTTTATTTGAAATCTATTAGTATTCGTGCTACCCAATTCTAAAACAAACGAAACATTTATTTATATTTGCCCATACTTAAATGAGATGAAACAAGTGGCTTTGATCTTTAATCACTTCTTTGTAAACCATGCAACATAGAAGATTGAAAGGACGCATGACCTAGTGACACTGGCTTGTCAGGTAATTTGGGAATGTCAATGTCACCCCCTAACATCTTAAGGGCCTTAGAAATAGTAGGCCTTAGCACCACTACAACATGAGCACATAACACTCTAGCATGAACAAACCTTTCCATAATTTTTTTTGGCCCTTCTACTTCTCTTATTGACTCATGTTAAGCATTGGTATGTTTATAAAAAACTTGAAGTTTATCACAAATTATAATTAATTTTTATTTTTATTTTGCTCTCAAAAGAGAGTGACAATTATTCCCCTAATTTCTTATTATCAGTGCTTTTTGTAGCACCTTCAGTTATGTTTATTTATTACTTTTAATTTATTTTACATTTATTTCTATATAATCAGATGAGAGTTTCAAAACTTTGACACTCATGCTTGTTTTAAAATAATGAGCAATATTTATTTGTGATTTGTAATAATTTTTTCAGACCAAAGTCTGGAAAATGATAAATGACCATTTTGTCCTTAAAATTAACAAATATTGTTAATATTATTATAAATTGGTAAAAATAGCTATAATTGTGGAAATATATTTTTAGACTCAAAATAATATTTATAATAATAAAATGTATTTTTAGAAATTTTAGTAATTATTTGAAATCTCTGTCTAAAATAGCTAAAATATTTCTGGTTGACTGTAAAGTTCAATTAGTATCCTTTTAACCTATAACAATTCTAAAAAAAATTACCTAAGTAATTTTTTAAATGGAATAATTTAATTAATTTATTTTAAATTTTTGATTTATTATAATTAATTTTAAAATTTTGCTTTAATAAAATAAAAAATAAATAATAATAAGTAAATAATAAATTAAAAAGATGAAAATTTCTTTGATAAATTGTGAATCAGGATTGTCCACAAAACCATGGCCATTATATATATATATATATATATATATATATATATATATACTTATATATATATATATATATATATTAAGTAAAAAAATTAATAAAATATCTTTGATTTAAATTGCTTATGGTTTGGCAACATAGGTAATGCAAATCTGGACCATTATTTTTAGTTAAATGTGGACAATATCAAACAATTTGATTTAAATTAAATTACTTTTGTAAAAAAGTTTAACCACACAATTTCTTAATTGATATGTCTTGATTTTTAGCACATTTTCACACAAATCTTCTACCCTCTTTTTTTCTTCTTTGCTGGACAAACAATAGCCCCACATACGCCATCAAAATTTGTTTGATTTCTCTCAAATTAACAATAAAATTTCAAGTTCTTGGTGAAGAGAATCAAAGGAAACCATCACTCATTTCTTCTTGACTTTGTGGTGACATAGAGAGCAAACCTTCTTCTTCCCATTTGTGCTTGCTTTCGCATGTTGTAGGTAAGGGCTACGAGGAGTTTTTTTTTTTTTTTTTGGGGGTCACAATTAGTTAAAGGGATAGGATTGGTTTCCTAGATCCCATTAGGATGTATTTTGATATATTTTATGAGTAAAATGCATGAAAATCATTATATACTTGTTATTATTGTATGAGACTGTTTTATTGCTTCCTTTATGTGTTAGAATGATTTATTATAATTTGGTTATGATGAGAATGTATATAAATTGATTTCTGTGTGGTAGGATAGCTAAAAAAAAAAAGAGAAATGCTAGGGACACATTCTTTTGAATACACACTCTTCCATTGATTGAAATTTATTGGAAATTAAAAAATTTTGTAGGTCTCACCTCCTATTTAATGAATCTCTCTCATGATTTTGTAGTTTCAATAAATTTTAACTAATAAGAGAGCGTGCATTACAAAGAGTGTGTTAGAGAGTGACGGGTGGCAAAGTGGGTCGACCTGCCATAAGTGGGGTGGACAGGTTGACCAGTTGGAGAGCAGTGGTTTGGAATATTTAACCCTCTTCACTTAACAGCGAGTTGGCAGGTTGGCCTGCCAAGGAATAGTGAGTGGGTTGGTGGGTTAAAAAAAAAAAAAAGTGGGTTGGTAAGTCAACCCACTAAAATAGGTTGGTGAGTTTAAAAGAGTGGATTGGTGAGTTGACCCGCCTCATTTTCAACCCACCCAACCTTTTAAAAGAAAAAAAAACCCTAATTGAATTTAAATTTTTTTGTTATCATCTAATTGAATCAAATTAAATAATTTTTATTTTAATACACATTATATCACTTTCATTGTTCAACATATAATTTTATTATTATTTTATTACACATGAAATATATGAAAGAGGGATTATATTTTTTCATTCAAAAGTTATAAAAATAATTTACTTGAAAATAAATAACACTTATCATGACACTTGAAAATAGATAACACGTCTCATTCAAAAGTGTGAGGGACTATATTTTTAAAAATTGTTTAAAAATTACAAAAAAAATACCCATTTATTTCTTTATTTTTTTTGAAATACCCATTTATTTCTTTATAAGTACTTTTAATAAGAA
The DNA here is from genome assembly GCA_004329165.1 of Spatholobus suberectus. Classification (NCBI taxonomy): domain Eukaryota; kingdom Viridiplantae; phylum Streptophyta; class Magnoliopsida; order Fabales; family Fabaceae; genus Spatholobus; species Spatholobus suberectus. The sequence continues at coordinate 54,062,884 of CM014734.1, read as the reverse complement.
TTGCACTTTTCTCTTATATGAAAAAATAATTCATAGCAGCCTATAACCAATGACCGCTTTTTGCTCAAATTTCCGCATGTTTAGTTATGACTTCTATTTATTTCATTATCTTCTGCTGTGGTGCAATTATTTTTATTTTAAAATAATTATTTATATACTAAATAATAAGTTGTGATTGTTTGATTGACAGCTGGAAATTACAACTTTATGTTAGATACTGTAACTATGAGTCACGACTTATTTTATTGTCCTAATGGGTTAAAAAGCCTCAATAAGAATATTAACTTCCTATGGTTACTTCTTGCTGAGTGATCAATATATTGAAGTTCTCTTTTGAAGGCTAATTGCTGGGTGGTTGGCTAGGAGCATTGACGACTCGACGTAGTAGGAACCGGGAGGCCAAAGCTTAAGCGTTGTTCGGGTTGGGAGTGTCATGAACCCTAAGTTGTGATTTGCGATTGTGGAGTGGTGTGTGTGAAGTGTGTTTTACTTTCTTTTTTATTAATGACTTTGATATAATAACTAAAGAAGGAGAAAAAATAAAAAAGAGTAAGTGGCTAGTAGCCACTTATACACACAAACACATATATGTATGTATATACACATACATATGTGTACATACACACACACATATATACATGTATGTATATTAATTTAAATATATTGTTAGTGTGTTTTTTTTTACCCTATCATCTTATCATATATGTAATTTGTTAACTTTTATAATAACTATTCAAACTATTTAGATTAGTTAACAATATAAAAATATTTAAACTGACAAATAAATCTTAAATGCTTACTGTAACACTCTCACTTTCACTTACTAATATGTTTTTCTAATTATTCTATGATTGATTGTGGAAAACCAGATAGGAATCTCAAGGGTATAATTCTCAAAATTATATTCATATTAGCAAGTTCTATTTGGTTTATATTTTTTATATTTTATTGGGTTAGGATCGGAAGCGATAAAACAGTTGGTTCTTCCTTAAAAACTTGCTTAGTAGGATAAAAAAGTAAAAATTAGCTAGTGAGGTTTAAAATTATTTTTAAATCATATTTATATTCAAAATAATTAATAATAATTTTTAAAAAAATTGGAAATTTATTGAGACAATTTTTGTGAAATGACTAATATACTCTTAGCCAACTACTGAAAGCTAGTAGGAGACTTTTTAATCTCAAAATATTTTAAAATTTTTTTATTAAGTATATTTTAATTATACCAATATTATTTTAATGGAAAAATAATGAAAAGTCTAAAAAATATATTTATTTGGCAAAAATTAGATTTATTGGCTTAATAAATACCTTTTTAGTGAAAAAATTATTATAAATAATATATACATGAGAAAAATCTAAAATTTTTTTGTAAGTCTCACAAAAATATGTTTAAAAACCTGGTATGGACAGATTTTCCAAAACCCTACCCAAAATTCCCATCTAATTTTGTTGCAATAAATTAATATTTAATTATTTTTAATATCTAATAATTATATAAAATAATTTTGTTTTTGAATTTTCAGACCTTTGACTGGTCTGGGGCATCACCTTTCAGCCCACATGGGGAAAGTACACATAAAATGATATTTTATTGATTTTGGTTCAAAATTTAAATCTAAAAGTACCTAATTTTGTCCTATAAATAGAACTCTTTCAACTACTACACTATTACACTCTTCCCTTTAAAAAATCAGACCCCTCCCTCTGCTCCCAGCTGCTGGAAATGTGCAGCTCTTCCTTTCCAAGCTCTTGATTTTTCTTTCCACCATTAAAAGCTTTTTCCATTAAGTTTAAGTTCTTAAACCTCCAAGCCACCTCTCCTTTTCTATTCTTCTACCAATAAACCACATTTGAAGGTAAGGGGGAGTGAGGTTTAGGCCTCTAAATTTGTTTCTTAATGGGTGTGTGAGTGTGGATTATCCCTTAAACCCATATTAGTTTACTAATCCTACTACTACTACTACTATGTAATAATTTAAATTCTTGCTCATTTAAATTTTTGCTTTACTTAAGTCATTTACTTTAATGTTCATTTATTTTCTTGCCTTTATTATTGTTTACATTATGTTTCCATTTATTTTATTTTTGTGCTTCATTTATATTTTTGTCCATTTACTTTATGTCATTTGCTTTATTATTTAAATTTTGCTATTTAAATTCTTGCCCATTTAATTTCCTCCTTTACTTATTGTCATTTATATTTTGCCTATTAAAATTATTGCTAGTTATTTTTTATCTTATTGTTGTCTTAATGTTGTTAATTCCATTCCATTATTGTTTACTTAAGCTTCATATTATTGTTGTTTTGATTGTTGTCATTTATTTTCTGTGTCACTCTTATTCTTATTATTGGTATTTTATTGTAACTAATATCCTACTATGAATAACAATCAAGGAGCTTACTTTTACACAAGCTACCTATTTTTTAAAAAACCAATTTAAAGCCTTGAGATCACTTGGAATAATAAATTTTGGAACCCATTTCCTCTTAGGGGCTCTTGGCCCACTTCATAAAAGAAAAGAATAAGAATTTTTTTATATCAATTTACCTATTAAAATGAGTAAGATGGTTGAGAAATAATGATATTATAAAATAATTTTTTTTAGACCACTTAGAGAATGGTTCAATTTCTAGATAGAAAAACAAATAAATTGGGCTTTTTCTAAAAAGGGCATTTGGCCCATTAAAGATGAAGTAAGAAGAAAATTCTTTTTAAACTATCTATACAAAATTTAATGATGTACTAAAAATCTAAGTGGCAAAGTAAAAATTTGATTTTGTATACAAAATGGGCTCACGGCCCTTTTGAGAAAAAAGTAAAGAAGAAAATGAGTTTCTTTTATTAAAATTAAGCACTTTTTGTTAATTACTTAAGTTAGTTCAAAATTGGCAAAAATGAACCTCAGCAAAAGTTGGAAGAATATGTTTTCTTGAAAAAGCAAGTTCTATAAAATTTTGTGATCTAATTTAAGGAATAAAGTTTTTCTTTTCAAATTAATTAAATGGATTTTAGACCCAAAACTAGGAAAAGTTTTAGAAATAAAAACCTTCTTTGGCAATTTTAATTTATTACCATTCAACTACTATTTTGAATAAATTATGGCTAGTATGGAAATAAATAAATAATCTTGTCCAAATAAAGTTAACAAAGGTTTTGAAAAGATACATGCACTTATATGATTTTCTTTAGTAAAAATTTAGGAAATTAGAAGTCTCGGTTTTCTAAGATCAACACGTCAAATTTTAGTAAAAGGAAATAACTGGAGAGAAAATCTAACTATGCTTTGTGGTTGCAGCATAGTTTGACCTTCCACATAAAAAAAGAACTTCTCTCAAATTTTATTACTTCGTCCTAGTTATAATTGTAGATTAAAGATTTTTTTCCTTTAAAATAGTCTAATTTGAAAAGTTAGAAAAAGAGAAGGATAAAACCAAAGTAATTAAAATAAGAACCATAATAAATGTATGAATGTATGAGAATGAATATGTAAGTAACTTTGATTGTTGATATTTTCTTCCCTATGATATTCATATTGAATTATTTCTAAGTTTTAAGTAAATGTGATGAATGACTGAAATCTTTGTAATGAGTAACTCTGGACCTCTGCTGGATTATCTAGAGAGTATGTCTTGAAACTTAGAAAACAAAGTCATAAGAAAACCTTGATTGAGTTAAGACCATGCTGAGAAGCATGAGTGCATGTGTCTAGGAAGGCATAGTTTGGTACACTATGGGATGAAAGGTAGGGACTATTGTTCGAGGCTTGGGGGTAAAGGTGCTGAGTTGTGAACATCCCAATGGTTAGGTTAGCACCCTAAGTTGGGGTAAATTACGTAAACTAACTTGGTAACCTTGATGCCTGCTCAACATCACCATGATTGGTGGAGTGTATATCCTGATGGGCGTGTGGACTTTTCTTGATGATGATTACGATATGGATGTCTGTACCTTGTGAGGGATTATACGAACTCCTAATTGCTTCCCAATAATTCCTGATGGTTAATGTGAATCATCAGAGATACGTATGGATCCATACGTCAAGTAAAAGCTTGTAAGTGAGTGACAATAACATAGGTCGGACCGTAGGATTTCCTTGATTGATTGTTCAATTTGTTGTTTGTAGCCTATTGATAAACGAATGAGGCTTTTATAAAAACCTCACTTCTTTCTTTTTGCTACTTTTCATATACGATCATAGTACGAGCAGATGGACCGCTTTCATGGGATGGCCAACATCCACATATCGTACTGCCTACTGGGACTTTGGGTCTATGACTCGGTTACTTAATACTTGACCTTTCAAGGGTGGGTGACCTTCACATTTATGTCCCCATGCTAGACGTTTTCTTACCTATACAATAGCTTACACTACCTATAACCTTATCTATGCCTGCTCCTGATGGTTATGTCAGAGGACCATAAGCCCCTCCACCATCATCTGTAGACATTGAGATAGATGATGCTCTATTTCCACAGATGGATATTGTTCCAAACATCGGCATCATGGCGATCCTTGCCCCATACCTCCAATACTATGAGCCACCAGTCGAGATTCCTAACACCACTGAGTCTTCATCCGAGTGAGAACTATGGATGGATCTCTTCTTCTTTTGAGATGAGTAGTGTTGGCAGCTTCAATGGCCTTAGGCAATTGCCCAATGGTCATGTACCTTTTGATGATGAGGACAAGGATATGGTGAACTCAGAGGATACCAACATGATGGACTTTGAGGACTCACATTGACGACGATTTTGCTTGCGATATTTTTGTATAGGATGGGGTGGCCTAGTATAGGTTTATACTGCTCTGACATAGATCTTTTTGTTGTATAGCTATGGGCGGGTATCTAGGCTTTCTTTTGATGTATTTCCTATGTATATACTTGACACCTGACCTTGTACAAAGGCCTGACGCATACATATATATGATGATGTTTATTTCACGGTTACGGTTCTTTATATGATGTCTCTTTATTTATTCCATAATTACAGAAAAAAAAATTTCCAGTAAAGAATTAAGCATAATCGATGTTTTTAATTAAAAAAATAATTCAATTAATTAAGTACTTGTCTTATTACAGTAGGTGTTACACTTACTTCATTTAATAACTATTTTTAAAATATAACATTGATAAATCTAATCATTGAATCATGTGATATCATTCTAGTTATCATACATGTCAAATTTTAGACAAATTAATTACTTGTAAGTGTGTAATCATGTAGCTGACATCTTCAGATATATTAAGAATTAGAATATATGACTTGGAACAAGAGTCTCACACTCAATTTGACATTTTCGACATTTTCTTCTTTTCTTATTTATATGTGCATTGCACTCACTACCTACCTAACTAGCCAAAAATTTATCTTTCAACCATCTCTAATTACCCCCTTTTATTTTTATTTGTACACTTAATTTTGTTAATCATGTATCCCTTTGAACTACCCTCTTTGATCTCTATAAATTAAATTTCAACATTTTTTTAAATTGTGAATAGTTAAAAATATCCTTATACTATAATTTAAATTGTTTATTGTAAACTCAAAATATAATTTATACATTCAAAGATGTTTATTTATTATGAATTTTAATAATAATATAATTTATATATTAAAAATACTAATTTATTATAGATTAAAGTTATATAAAAGTAAATATTTATGGTGTGTAATATGTAGACTGAAATATTATTTTTATAGTTTGAAAGTATATTAAAAATAAAATAAAGTTCATCAATAAAGTATTAGATAATTTTTAAATTATATAAAATTTTATAGATTGAGTTTGCTTAATAAAAACCCTTAATCCAATATAACATTAATGGAATATTATGTATGTTAAAAGTTATTGACATAAGTTAGGCAGGATACACTAGTTAGCAATTTCTTCTTTTACATAACACATTAAAATTCTTTCACCTAAACCATATACAAAATGGAAGCTACATAGGTCAAAACAAGGAAAATATTCGCAATCTCAGTTCTCGAAACGGGAAGCAAAGACGTATATATATATAATTGTTCAATTCACGTTCAATTCAAGAAACAACAAAAGTAATAAAATCAAAAGACATATGAACAATTTAGAATCGGAAGAATATGTAACAAATTGGAACATAAAAATTATGATGTTATAATGCCATGCATTTACTATGATTTTTTTTTTTGGCTAAAGGCACGTCATTTAAGATACGTATTAATATTACAAACATTCTACGATAAGCAAATTGTAAATTATTTTATCCAATTTTGACCAAAAATTAAAACAAGGAAAAAGAAAAAGTGTTTAATATGATCTAAAATTTTAATGTTATTATCATATAAAATAGTCATATCATGTGTCAATCTAAGCTCTAATTCTAATTGATGGAAAATTATTGACAAATGATGCAAAATCATGGCATGCTCATAACATATATAACAATCATAAAAGGATTAGTAAGCATGTACCTAAAGAGGAGATGGAATCTATGCATGTTACCTCAAAAAGAATCATGAACATCAAATAAGGGAGATACTCCTCTCTCCCCAATGATTAAGGTTTCTCACACAATGTTGTGTCATAAAAAAAAATTGTCTAATGGGGTGACTATTTTCTAACTACTAGACAAGAGCAGTGACATCTCATTTGGACACAAAGTGAGGGCTTAATCCATCATAGGTAAACTCACATAATAAGCTCAAATAACTAATATCCATAAATAAAAGTACCATGAATTTTATTTTCATAAATGACATTAATAATCTAAAATTTAATCAAATATTAAACAGTGATAATCCAAAAAATATCATTAATAGGTTATTGAATAAATATTTAGAATTTTATTATGTGTATAATTTAATTAGGTGAGTAAGAAGTTAGTTGGTTTGAGTTATACAATTTTTTCTTAGCCTAATACTATAATAGCTCAACTTTCTTAGGGCTCATTTGGGGTGGTTGTGAGTTTTTGATTTTTAAATGTAATTTTTAAAAATAAATGCGTTTGGCTAAAATGGAGCTAAAATGATTTTTAACTCAATTTCAAAATCTTTACATTCATTTTCAAAATTAAGGGCCTGGTGGTTGTGAGTTTTTGGTTTTTGGTTTCAAATGCAATTTTCAAACAAAACGCATTTGGCTGAAATGGTTTATAACTCAATTTTAAAACACTTTTACATTCATTTTCAAAACCAAGAAAAAAGGATTTGTGAATTCGGTTTTTGGGTTTTTTAAAAGAATACACATCATTATATTTGACAATAGTCTTTCTAGCCACCACTACCACAACCACTGCCATTATTACCACCATTGCCACTACTGCTGTTGCCATTTCTGTAGCCACTGTCACCACCACGACCACTGTTACCATCACCACCACAACCATCACCGCTGCCACAACTACCACGACCACCGGCATCGCCTTCACCACAAGCTTCATCACCACTACCATCGTCATTGCCACGATCATGACCATGACCACGTCACCGTCACGATCAGAACACGACCACGACCACGACCAAGACCACCAATGCTGCTACCACCACTATAGGTACCGTCACCACCACCACTGACTCCGCCACCATCATCACCACTAGCACCGTCACAATCACCACTGGTACTGCCACAACTACCACTGTCGGCAGCGCCACAACCGTCACTGTTGGCATTACCACTACCACCAGTTTCATTGTTGTTGTCACCACCACCACTATTGTCTCTACACAAACATATTCTTAAACTGATTTTAACAAAATAAGAGATTTCAAAGTGAGTTTATTTTGAAACCAAAAATTAGAAAAAAAAACTAAAACTAATTTTTAAAAATTAAAAATTGATTATAGTTTTTAAACTTTTCAAACTCACACCAAAAACCACCTCAAATGGACCCTAACAAAAAGGATTTGTAAATTTGATTTTTAGTTTTTTTAAAAAAATCATTACATTTGACAATAGCTCTTCCCGTCGCCATCACCACAACTATCGGCGCTACCACTGCCACCACTGTCGCCACCACACAAACATATCCTTAAACTAATTTTAACAAAATAAAAAATTTCAAAGTGAGTTTATTTTGAAACCAAAAATTATAAAAAAAAAAACTAAAACTAATTTTTAAAACCTAAAAGCTAGCTACAATTTTTGAAATTTTTGAAACTTAACTAAAAACCATCCTAAACTGCCCTTTAGAGTTTTCTTTTTCTCCTTTTTTTCCTTCATAGGGCCATCTGAGGTGCCAACAATGAGTGGGTATTCAGACCCGTAAGTATGTCATCCATGGTGAGTGTCTATACCATAGTTTATGTCCATGTATGATAATTATTTTATGTGTCTTTTTCCTTATACATAGTAGGACATGTGACACCTTTTATTACATTGACTAACTAATGAGTCTTATGTATTTAATTAAACATATTAAGTTAATAATAGAAAGACAATTAGGTCTTAATAAATTTAGTGAGGATATATATTTTTTTACAATTACTCATAACATGTAACTAGTTATATTGTATAAATATGAAATCACATTAACATAAGATACATACGGGTGATCATATTATCCTATATCATAAAAAATGTATACATAGTGTTATTTTAAGGGATGCTAATGTAAAAAGAAATATAGGAGAGGAAAAATATTTCGTTTATATTCATTCCAAAATAATAGAGATACATATATAGGCAGGGCTACCTAATTACATAATAAATGGAAATTAAATAAAAGGAAATTAGATCAAATCAGAGGGATTTGATTTTGACCCAAATAACAAATAAATTGGATTAGATCAGAATAATCGGATTAGATCAGAATAATCAGATCTTGATCCTGATTATTCAATCTTCTAGAATATTCATCCCAAGAATAAACATATAGTTGTCGACACCTCCCCTCTCCCTCTCCCTCGCCCCCGCCCCCCCCCCCCCCCCCCCGCCCCTCCCAAAGTTGATGCATAGATGTCTAGCATACCCAACTTGCTTTCAAGAAACTCAAAGTTAGGCCTAAACAATCCTTTTGTGAGGATGTCAGCAACTTGCTGTGAAGTAGGGATAAAAGGCATGCAAATTTGGTCGGCATCCACCTTCTCCTTTATAAAATGTCTATTAGTTTCAATATGCTTGGTCTGGTCGTGTTGAACAGGATTCTGGGAGATACTAATAGTAGCCTCCTTATCACAATACAACTTCATTGGAAGGGTTATAGGTAGCTATAATTCTTCAAAATCCTTTTAAGCCATAGAATCTCACAAACACATTGGGCCATTGCCCTATACTTAGCATTATTCTTGGCTACTTCAGTTTGCTTCTTGCTCCTCCAAATAACCAAGTTTTTCAAACAAATGTGCAGTACTTGGATATTGATTTTCGATTGGTGATAGATCCTACCCAGTCCACATCTGTTAATACCTCAATAGCTTACTGTCCAATTTTTTTTAAAGAACAAACCTCTACCTAGAGAACTTTTAAGGTACCTTAAAACTAGGTGGACAGCCTCCAAATGTTCTTGGTGTGGTGAGTGCATGAATTGGCTCACTAAATTAACTGTAAAGGCTATATCTGGACGGGATATGAGATAGATAAATTAACCTTCACACTAATTTTTGAAACCAAGTAGTGTCTACAGGGTCTTCTTTGCCTTCACTCCTAAGTTTTTGGTTAGGATCTATAGGAGTATTAGCTGGCCTGTTACCTATCATCCCAGTTTCTTAGAGAAGGCCTAGAATATACTTTTGCTCAGATACTACAATTCCTATCTTTGATCTTGCAACCTCCATCCCCAAAAAATATTTTAGGGATATAAGGTCTTTAATCTCAAATTCAGCACAAGGGATGTCTTCAAATTACTTATTTCTCTAGAATTATCCCAGTAATTAGAATATCATCCACATAAACAATAAACATAGCCATCTTTCCTTCAAAAGAGCGTTTCATAAACATAGTGTGATCACTCTGGCACTGAGAATATCCCTACTTTTTAATAAACTGGGCAAATCTCTCAAACCACGCTCTAGGTGACTGTTTCAAGCCATAGAGCGATTTTGAAGCTTACAAACTTTTTGGTTAAATTGAGATTCAAAATCAGGGCATGAGTCCATATAAACTTCCTCTTCTAAGTCCCCATTTAGAAAAGCATTCTTCACATCAAGTTGCTGTAAGGGTTAGTCTAAATTGACAGCCAATGATAAGAGGACTCTAATGGTGTTAAGTTTCGCTACAAGAGTAAAGGTTTCTGAGTAATCAATACCATAAGTTTAGGTGAAGCCTTTAGCAACTATCTGGCCTTGTATCTCTTAACAGATCCATCTGCCTTATACTTGATAATAAACACCCATTTGCACCCCGTAGTTGTTTTTCCTCTAGGCAAGTCCACCTTTGTCCAAGTTTGATTTTTTTCTAGAGCTTTCATTTCCTCCAAGACAGCTTCCTTCCACTTAGGAACCCTTAGAGTCTTCTGTATATCTCTTGGAATTTCTGTTTTGTCAATTTACACATAAAAGCTCTAAAGGTAGGGGACAATTCATCATAGCATATGAAATTGGAAATAGGACATTTTGTACAGGACCTTATACCTTTCCTAATAGCAATAGGAAGGTCAGAATCGTCAAAGACATGTTCAACAAGGACATAATCAGTAGAAATAGGTTTAGATTTATAAATATTTTGAATGGGTTGAATAGAGTTAGAGTTATTCTTACTTGATGGATCTTCAGATGCCTAGCAGTTTTGAGGATCATTTGGTTCTATTCTTTAATGTCCTTTTTTTCTAGAGTAAACACAGTTAAAGGGTTGGATAACTTTAATACCAACATTAATTGTCTCATTTTCCACTTCTAGTTCTGTCAACACAGCTTTTGGAATATCATTTTCATGGCTATCTTGACTTGGTTTACTTGATTCACCAATTTTTTTGTTTTTCAACATATGCTTTTGCTAAATTTTATGAGAAATCTAAATTTTATGTTTGAAAATATGAAATATTTTCCTCTTGTCTTCACCTTGAAGATGATCATTAAAAAAAAGAGTTTTATCAAAAAAGGTAATGTCCATACTAAAAAGGATTTTCTTATAAATGGGATCAAAGCATTTGTATCCCTTTTGGTTGGGAGCATATCCAATAAAAACACACTTTTTTGCTCTAGGCTTAGCTTGTCTTGGTTTGGTTCATGACCACCCAAATATTTTGAGAGGTAGAGTACATGAGAGCTTGTTATTTGGAAAAGCACTTTTGAAAATATCAAATGGAGTTCTAAAATTCAAGATTTTGCTTGACATTCTATTTATCAAATATGTTTTTGTAAGAATTGCTTCACCAAAAAGATACTTTGGGGTCTTACAGTGAAACTGTAATGCCCTAACAACGTCAAGAAGGTGTCTATATTTTCATCGAGCCACTTCATTTTGTTGTGGAGTGTCAACACAAGAGCTTTGATGAATTATTCCATTTTGAAGAAAAAACTTGTTTAAGTGCTTGTTAAAGTATTCCCTCCCATTATTAATACAAAAACCTTTAATTTTCTTTTGAAATTGTGTTTGTATCATTTGGAAAAAAAATTTAGAATATGCTCTCATCCTTAGATTTTGTTTTCATCAAGTAAGCCCATGTTTTCCGAGTATGATTATTTATGAAGGTTATAAACCATCTTTTTCCAATCGGTGTAGGGTCTCGACAAGTTCCCCAAACATCACTATGAATTAAGGTGAATGGACTATATTGTTTATAAGCTTTAGGGGAATAAGAAGATTGATGATGTTTTGCAAATTGACAAATTTCACAAGAAAACAAATTTGGATTTTTAAAAAGGTCAGGAAATAAGTGCTACAAATACAAAAAATTAGGGTGACCTAGTATATAATGCCATAGCAATATTTTTTCATCTTCATGGATACGAGTTGAATTGAGGCAATTTCTCTAGAGCTTCTCCTTAAGACCATTCTCATCTTCAAAGATATAAAGACCATCTACCTCTGTAGAACTGTCAATCATCCTACCGAGTTTAACTCCTAAAATTTACAGGTAGAGGAATCAAAAGCAGCCAAATAGTTAAAGTCCTAGGGTTAATTTATTCATAGACAGGAGATTGCATTAATAAATTTGGAACATGAAGAACATTGTGAAGGGTTAAATTTTTACATATATGAATAGAATCAACACATAATACTGTCAGCTATTTTGACCTTTTTGTGACCTGCACAAGGACTATATGTGGAAAACAATTTTGGATAGGCTGTTATATGGCTAGTGGCTTTAGAATTGATGAGCCATGGACTTTGAAGTCAGGTTTAGTACTCGAGAAAGTAGTGAAAAAGAGATACCTTTTTGGGCTAGAGAAGTAGATGGAGTCACTGGACATTTTGTGGTAAAGAGTTTATGAGGTGCTCTATTTGTTCCTTAGTGAACAAAGATGACTTGGAGTTGCCTTTCTACTCCATATCTTCTTCATTTGAGGTCTGAAAATTCTCTAGTTAGTTTCTTTTTGAGTTGAGTGGTTTTCCATGGAGTTTCCAATAGATTTCCTTAATGTGTCATAACTTTTTACGATGATTACAGCAAGGTCGCTTCTTTCTCTCTTTTTTTGGTTTGTGCCCCCTTATAGCCAAGGCTAAACTTTTAGCCTCTTGCATCCTTGTACCATCAGAGTTTTGCAACATGATCTTCCTCCTTGATTCTTCCCTCCTAACTTTAGAGAACACTTCCTGTATTGACAGCAGTGGTTTTTTGCCCAAAATTCTACTGTGAACTTCATTTAGTTCTTGGTTGAGACCTACTAGAAACATATAAACTCTATCATTCACTTCTCTTTTCTTGAATTTGGTTGTATCATTGGGATTTTCCTAATCATTCTCGTAGCACTGGTTCAGCCGTTGCCAAAAAGTAACCATGAGATTATAAAAGGTAATGTGACATCCTTGTCACCTTGTTTGGATTTCCATAGCCAAGTCTTGAGTTCATAAATCTAAGAAAAACTCTCTAAATCAAAATAGGAATTGCAGATGACCTCCTACACTTCTTTTGCGATTGGGAGAAATAAGTATGGCTTCCCAATGGAAAGGTCAATCGAATTGATCAGCCAAGCAATGATTAGAAATTTTTTGACTTCCATCTTAGGAGAGAGGGTTCAGTCTTTTCTGGTTAAGGAATGTCTCCTGTCAAGTAGCCTAGCCTTCCCTTGTTGTCAAGGGCTAGTTTCATGGATTGAGCCCACTCAACATAGTTTTTACCATTCACCTTTAGATCAAAAGCTATAAGTTGGTACCTATGGATAAAGAATCAAATATGATAGGGGATAATGATGTTTCAGTACTGCCATAATTTGTGAAAGACACAATGGAGGAATTTCCTTCAATTATAGCATTTTTTTTCCATGACAGGCCACCATAGGATCAGAGCCGAAGCTCTGATACCATGTCATTTCAGGGAGTGCTAGGGTAAAAGAAATGTAGGAGAGAAAAAATATTTCATGTATATTCATTCAAAAATAATAGAGATACATATATAGGCAGGACTACCAAATTACATAATAATTGGAAAGTAAATAAAAGGAAATCAGAACAAATTAGAGGGATTTGATTTTGAGCCTAAATAACAAATAAATCGGATTAGATCAGAATAATCTAATCTTGATCCTAATTATTCAATCTTCTAGAATATTCATCCCAAGAATAAACATACAACTGTCGACACATAGTTTCGACTAAAACATACAACTCATTGTTAGGAAGTCCAAGTCTGACAAAACACACCCTACAAAACTGACTCAGAAACACACGCACACACACATAACAAAATATGAATCTATCTCTACATAAATACAACCAAAAGAAAGATCCTAATCAAAGTTGTCAACTAATACCTACACCCTCCCTAAGTCAATAGCTATATACAAAAACTCCAGCTGCCTAGCAAGATCCCTTAGATGATTGTCCTTCAAATCCTCATTATCGATGCCAATTATTGTCCATCAAGTCACACCAAGTACATACAATAAAAAAAAAGAAGCAAAAAGAAAGGAGTGAGACAATTTGATTCTTAACATCATAAGTCACAAATGTAATTTAAGGTTCAAACAAGTAGATTGATAAGTGTCAGTGATCATCTAAATTATAATATGCAATAGGGGTACCTATGACTCATTCTAAGTTTAATGAACTCAAGCATGTGAGGGCCCTTTCCTTAATACATTTCATCAAGGTTAACTCTTTTACTTAAGGGAGATAGTTGGGAGTATACATTCCTTCACATGGTACGTTGTTTCATATATGAGTTTTATGCAATTTCGGTCGCTTGAAGGAATACTCTCTACCAACTCTATGATGCCCTGACAATTGTCTGGATTACTGAGTTAGATAGTATGAGTCTCCCAACTCAAGGTTGCAAGCCTCAACTATTGGGATTTTACAACTCAATTCCATTAATTCCCAAACTTGGCAATGAGTCCCTGTCTCCATACCACAGGTGCCATAATGTCATCTTCCCCTTTCTCCTTTTTACACATATGCAAATAACGCATGCTCTCAATCTAATGCAAGACACTTAGTTTAAGATTAATTCTTTATTTTCTTTAGAAAATGTAACAGAGTTTTCTCTGTTTTTTGGTACTTTCCCTTAATACCTTTTTCTCATGTATGGAAATAGATAATAATATCTACTTGGTAATCCATTCATATGATAATGTAATTAATGAAATCATCATAATATCACAATCAAATTTTTTCCTCATCAAGGCTGTTTGGTTGAATCATGGAGGTATATTTTCTTCCTCATCACTTTCAATTTAAATTACAACCATTGTGAAAGAATCAACATCAATTCATCATTTAAAACATGTTTAAAGGATGCAAAAAAGAGCAAGACAGTAGCCACGTTGTTCTGCTATTGCTTCACAAAACCATGAGCTACAAGACTCTAAACTAAGGAATTTATTCACAAAAACATCCCACACCACTTGTATAATTATATGGAAACATAAGGGAGATTAAATCAACACAAAATCTTCATGTGAGATCTAATTAAAAACTGTAATAAGTGGCAGGACAACAGTCACACTTTTTTGCTACCATTCCATAAAAAACACGAGCTACAAGGCTCCCAACTAAGGGATTTTGCATAAGAACATCTCATTTTACTTTTATAATCATATGGTAACATAAGAAAGTATAAGTCAACAAAAAATATCTTCATTTAGAACATGATTACAAGCTATAAATTACAACAGGACAGCAGTTACACAGTTTGCAGCAAAACAAAGAAATCTTCCATCGCTTCAAGTGATATATTCATCCTTTCGTCATCCAACACATATGGAATTATATGGTAACCATTATGAGTTATAAATAGATCATAAAGCACATAAAAATCATGTTTTAATGTGTCAAATAATATGCAGGGCAGTAGCTATATAGGATAACAAAGATAGAGGATTTCTCCTTCATTTAAATGTTATATTCATCCTTAGTCATCTAGGAGTTGTAAATACATCATTGAGCACTTAAAAATCATAGTTTAAAATGTCAAATACCATGTAGGGTAGCAGTTGTATACACGACAGCAGAACCATGTAAATCATGTCCAAAATGAAAGATTTTTGCTTTAAATCATTGCATAAACATCTAGGCACTCAAAGGACAACATTTGTAGATCAATATCAATCAATAAAACTAATTTAAAACATGATTTAGGGCTATAAACAAGCACAGAATAGTAGTTGCACGTATGCTTACAACTACATTCATGGACATTAAAATTAAAAACCAGATTATGCTCTTTTAAACCAGTAGATCATGAGCTATTTGGGCTAAAACAGTACATTTTTTTTAACTTTAACAGTAGCAGTATACACAGGTTTATGGACAAAATTTTGATTAAAAAAACTAATAACAATTCAAGCTCTTGTAGACCAATCTAATCGTGAGCTTTTAGGGACAAACAAGTGTGGATTTTTAATCGTTTATGCTGCAGTATTTCTTAGTTTATATATATAATTATGTTTATCAAAATTTGAAACCAAATAGAGCTCTTGTAGATCAATCCAACTATGAGCTTTTTGGTGCCAAAACTGCAGAATTTTAGTTGTTATGCAGCAGAAAAATTTATCGTTTTTGAGCAAGATCATGGTTGCTATAAATCAAATGAATTCAAGATTTCATAAGCTACTAAAGCCTTGGCTTATTGAGTTAAAACAATGCAGGTTTTTTTTTTTTTTTTCATGATTTTACTACTTCAATACACACATATTTACTACATCCATTCGAGAAACAAAATTAGGGCAGTTTCACAAGAGATTTTTTTTTTTTTCTTTTCAACCTTGATGCATCATATTTCTAGTCTCAAATCTCTCTTTCTTTCTTCTTTCTTTCTTTTTTTCCAAAAGTTCAATAAAACAACAAGGGACATATCTTTGAAATTTATCACATCCTGCACATAATCTTTCCTAAGTCCTTCAGCTTTGATTTTACTGTTGAGACTTAAACAATAGCAAATCTTCAAACTTTTCTTTTAGATCACTAAAATCATGCCATTGTAACGCCTTTTCAAGAAAACATTCACACTTTTACCACTCAAAGGCATTATCACATAGTTATAATAACAAATCAGTACAAGTTCACTCCATGCATAAGCACACAGATCATTAGAGGCATCTTAACTCAGTCAAGCATGGCACATTCCCAAATAAAGATTCACATTTTTACCACTCAAAGGCATTATCTCATAATTATAATAACAGATTCGTATAAGTTCATACCATGCATAAACAGATAGATCATTATAAGCATCTTAATCAAGTTTAACACACATATCACAACAACATACAATCACAGTTTTGAATTTTATGCACAGGCCCAATTTTGTTTTATGCACAGGCCTAGTGTAAGAAATGTAGGTTTAGTGGATCGCATAAAGAGTAGTAGTTGGTCCAAAAATGTCTAGACATTTTTTGGACACAATCACCTCACTTATATACACTTTACTTTTCTTTATCCTTTGTAATGTGGGACTTCATTCTCCAACACTTCCCTCAAGTCCAATTGAGTTATTTTTTTGTTGGGCCAATTGTGACTTGTTTCTTTCTTTTTTCTTTTTTGGGCTTGTACTCAAGAGAGCCTCAAAAGTCTCTTGTTTGGATTTGTGCTCCTTTTTACTTGAGTTTCAAAGGCCCATTTCACATTTTTTAGTTTTTATTTTTTTTTATTAATATGGCTTGTTAAGCATTGGCTCTGATACCATTTTAGATTTTATGCACAGGCCCAATCTGAGGAATGTAGGTTTAGTGTATTGTATAAAGAGTGGGAGTTGGTCCAAAAATGTCTAGACATTTTTTGGATACAGCCCTCACTTATATATACTTTACTTTTCTTTATCCTAATGTGATATGGGACTTCATTCTCCAACACACAAACAAAGAGGGTTCAGGGATCTCCCTCTACTCTTAAATCTCATTTTGTGACAAGATTCAAATTAGAACATCCTCCCTCCTTACCTTTCAATTTGGGTGAACAGAAAGGGGAAAGAATGATAGTTTGTGATTTGTTTCTTTGTTCTCCTCCTAGCCTTCAAGCACGAAGAGCATAAATGACTTGCAAGCCTTGTGAAATTGAAAGTGATCTTGAGAAAGAAAGAAAGACTAGAGGCACTTTTTTAACTTCAACGTGTAAGATAAGTTTTAAATTCAAAAATTGTAGTAATTATTTGTAACTATTTAGTTTTTAGAGTGAATTATCAATTTAGTTTCTGAAATTATAATCGTCAGTTAAATTAGTCTTTAAAATTAATAAAACAGGAAAATAGTCCCTAAAATTGTACATTTGAACAATTTGACTTGTTCAATTTACATATTAAAAATATATTATATATATTATTATTGCATTTGTTAATTGCACTTTTAATTTTCTAAATATATGTTTATATTTGTATAAAAAATATTGAAAGTTAAGACGATAAATTTATTTATTAAAAATTTTATTTTAATTATACAAATTTATTTATTCAATTATGTAAAATTATTTATTATCTAAAACTTATTTATACACATTCCATCCTTGTATTTGTAGGGTAGTTATTTAGAAATAAAAATATTTAATAAATAAATTTATAAGTTACTGTATAATTTAACTAATAAATAATTTTATAAATAAATGTGTATAATTTATAAATTTAAATAATTAAAACAAAAATATTTAATAAATAAATTTATCATCTTAATTTAATATTTTATATACAATAATTTAAACATATACCTAGGAAACCAAAAATATAATTAACAAATGCAAAAATAGTATATATAATTTTTTATATATATAGACTAAGCAAGCTAAATGATTTAGTAGTTTTGTGGTTATGGAGAAGGAAGGGGTCAAGGGTTCAAATCCTACCTTTAACACTTTTACTATTTTCTAAAGGCTTAATTGTGCTTTAGGGAAAAAAAATGCATGAATTTTGAATGTTAGGACAAAATTTGTAAAATTATATAAGTTTAAGGCTTAAATGAATGAAAAAAACTTTAGGGACAAAATTTGCAAAATTTTAAAAGTTAGGAGGTAAAAAGTGTAATTAAGTTTTTTTTTTAATTTTAGGATCATTAGGAACCAAATTGATTAATAATTTGCAATTTCAAGGATCATTTTGTCATTTAATTTATTTTGGAGACTAATTTGACTGACTATTATAATTCTAGGGATTAAATTGATTCATAATGTATAATTTGGGGCACCATTTTAGTATTTTATTAATTTTAAGGACCAATTTGACGGAACATTTCAATTTTAGAGACTAAATTGATGGGAAAGAAATTGAATACTATTCTCATCCGGTTACTCTTTAATGTGAATAAGGAATTTAAAATTAAAAAAAAATCTTGTTTTGATTTCATATAAATTAGTTATGTTTCAAATTTTAAATAACACAAAAGTATTCTAAAATATAATTTCGCTTTTCTGCTATCTTCTATACTCACTAAAGTGGTATTCAAAATTTTCTTGTAATTTTATATCTCTTTTAATGTTCATATCAATGAGTGTACAAAAATTCTAAAACTCTAAAATAATGTTCTAAGCATGTTTCTATACTTAAAATATCACTGTATCATATTTTAAAATAATTTAATAATTATTTCATAATTTATTCTTTTCATTTTTATTTATTCAATGTAGTTGTTTAAATTTTCACTCAAAAGAAGTATAAAAATGTTTTTTTATATCTAAATTATCTTCTTAAATATTAATTTAAGTTTTTAATTATAATTTCTTAAATTTTAAGACACTTTTACTTATTATTTCATTCTCTCTGAGTTAAATCAGTTAATTGATTTTAATAATACATGTTATTCTGAGTCAATTGAACGACTTCGAATTTCAGACCTCTACCTAGACTCTATCTAAATCACTAATAAATAAATGTTAAATAATAATTAAATATGAACATAAAATTAGAGGGTGTTACAGGACATGCAACTCAATGAGTTTGACATTCACCACATGGAGGCAAGCAAGCAGAGGAGGGTTGCCAAACATGTATCCATTTAATTTGTACATAACTTTGGTCATCACATGCTTGTGAGACAAAGGTCAAACAAAATAGTGTTGATGTTGACAAAAAAATAGTGTTTGTTTTAAAGAGATTATTTAAAAATTAAAAAATTCATGAAAATATAACATTTAATTTAATTAAAATTAAAAAATATTTTTATTTAATCTTTTATTATTTTAAGTGTTTATTAAGTGTAAAAGACACTTCTTAGTATTTGTAAGCAAATATAAGTTAAATTAATATGTAAATCCTACAGTTTTATAAAATTTTTAATTAAGTTCCTATATTAAAAGTATTTAAGAAAGTCTTTATAATTTAAAATTTGTAATTAAATTCATACACATAACATCGTCATAACTTCATTAATTTATATTTGACTTAATTGTATTGTTGGTCATTTAAATATGGCAATTGTACGATTTTATTTTACTAACTTTCCTAATCTTTCTTCCATTTAGAATTAAGTCCTTTGATAGTGTGATGTTTATGTAGGAATCGAACTCTCACCCTTAAAGTTCACCAATAACATTAAAATCATTAAGCTAACAACTTTGTTTAGTATATAAATGAAAATTATATTATATATAACTTAAACGGCGACCAGAATCAATTAAATAAAGTAATATTAATATTATATAAACAAATAATATTAAAATTAGTATTAATAAATATAAATAAATAAATAAATATAAAGTAGTATATATTTATTGAATAATAATAATATTAAAATTAATATTAATAAATATATACTAACAATATTAAAATAAATAAATACTACTAATATTAAATTAATATCAATAAATATAAATTAATAATATACACTAAGGATCAAAATTACACATACATTGTTAATATTAAAATTAATATTAATTAATATAAATTAATAATATATACTAAGTACCAAAATTACACATATATTTACTATTAGTAAATAAATAATATAATATTATAACCAAACAATCAATAACTTATATTTTTTTAATGCTATACATCTCAATTATAACTTAATTATTCTTTTTTAAATAATTTTTTCTTACGTAAATTGTGTTGTTTTAATTTTTTATTTTTCTTGGCATACTTGAATAACTAAAATAAGATATTATTATTGATGTAATAATATTTTTTATATATTTCACTAAAAAATAATATTTATATCATATATTTCCAATTAACCATATTCTAATATATTTATATTATATCTAATATATTTATATTTTTAGAAGTTTATTAATATATACTAATTTATATATATTAGTGAACTAGTAGGGTGGAGGTTCAAACCCCATTCATATTGACAAGCATATATATTATTAATTTATATTTATTAATATTAATTTTAATATTATGAATATCTAATAAATATATACTAATTTATATTATTAATTTATATTAATATTGTTAGGACAAAGGACCAATTTATACCCTATTAGTTTTGATCCTACAAACAAAGAAATTAAGTTTTCAAGAAAGAAAGACTAAGCGCTTCTTTATGAAGTAGACAAACTAATCGTCTTGGTATAAGACAATAGAATAACACACAACTTTCATTAAAAGGATAAAGTGTTACTAGTATATTTTGCATAGTCCTCTTATCGTTTTAGGAATTGAAAACACGTGTTATTCCTTGAAGAAATAAAACATATCAAAGAAGCCTTAAGGAAAGTCAATGAGCTCTGCTCACTTCATCAAAAGATGTGCCAAACAAAAAAGCAAGATATAGTAGTGTATTTGTTTGAACAAAAAAGATTTATTCTCTAAAGCACGATTCCAACAAGAGAAAATAAATACTTTGCTTTATTTTATTAAAGTGACTAGTTGTAAAAGATGTTTAATGCACCAACGTTCACATTTCCTTTAGCTCAAAGAAGAAGGTACAACAACCATACAACGACATTTCTCAAGTCTGCATATAAATACTAAAGAACTAAAGAAAGACAAGTTTATAAGATTAACCTACACAACCACACAAAGATAAAACATAGACTCAATATAAATAAAATGAGAATATAAGGTTTGACCTATGTTATCTTAAATTTTACCCAAGACTCAAACAGCTAGTATGAATCCATACCTTTGCTGATGAGCAACGTCAATCACTATCAATCCTGGGAAGTGATTGGGAGCTCATATCCCTCTCATTGTAGTACTACCATCAAAATCATCATCATCATCATCATTCTCGAGAAATGAGCTCAAGGCTCCTTAGGGGCATACACTATATCAATCTTGGTAATGCTAAACAAGTGTCAAGATTATCAAGTTGGTCCCTACCTTCATCTTGCAGTGTATAAAACTGTAATTTTTCATCTCTAGAACACATGCCTCACGGCATGGTCCATCGTCATCTCATTATAGGTCACGTTATATGTATGACTCAACAATAATTTACACAATATTTCTTCGGAACATTCGACAGAGATATCTTTATAACTCTATACTTTATCCTTTAACATTATTTTCAGAGATATTATTTTAAATCAATATCTCAACTCTTCCATCATAAAACTTTATTATATTATCAAAATCAACTAATGTAATTCTTTTAATGCTTTTATAAAAATCTCCAAGCTAAATATTTTCATATACTTATATATTTAGTTTTTAATTCTAATATTTAACTTATCTATAATAAATATTATTTTTTAAAATTCAATTATTTATATTTCTTTACTTATAAAATTCGACTATTAAAAAGAAATTGCCAAAAACACTATAAAGTTTACTTTTTTATCAAATAATAATGTTTATAATAAATCCTATTAGTAATTTTTCTCTCAAAAAACGAATTTTATATAAATTTTCAAAATTTATATAAAACTTCACTTATTATTTAAATTTGATACTTATTCATACAAATTTTTCTTAATTTTATAAAATCTCATAATTTAATATTAAATATTATTATGATAAAATTTTAATTTTTTTCCTTCTAAAATTTTTAGGAATGGCCGAAAGCAGTATTTCTTAAAAATAAGTATATTAAAAATTTTATATTTATTAATCCCGTGCAGTGCATGTGGATACCAGTTAGCATAAGTGGCGCCCAAACCCAAACGTCGAAAAGGAAAGAAAAGCGAAGTGCAAAATTTTAAGCGAGTGCGAAGTGTGTGTCGTGTAGCGATGGGTAACAAGACGTTGAAATGAAAAGAAGAAGAAGCGAGTGTTCGAGGAGCTGGAATCTGCGTTGGCGCGGTGTGACTAAACGGTAACGGCATATTCGACCATATGAAAGACGAAACAACGTTGGTGGTATCCGTTGCCAAGAACGGAGGATGTAAACAAACCAACCGAGTTGAAGAAGAAGGGGAGGAGGAGCCAAGAACAATAAACAACAACAGTCACAATCACGAAAGGAGTTGGTCCATTATGAAATGCAGCTTTCATTTCGGTGATGGGTTTCGACTCAGGCTAAGCTGCTAGCTTGGGTCATTCATCCCCTTCTGCAAAACAAATCCAATCCTCTCCTCAGTAAGTCTTTCTTTCTTTTTCATGTAATGGAGATGGATGCGTCAAATTGGATGATATACTCTTCAGTCTCATTCCTTTGGAAATCAAGAAATCAAATCTTTATGTTGCTGCTTAATTATCTCGTCTTTTTGACATATTTGACTTGTCTTTTAAACATATAATAATTATGGTGTTAACGCATGAGAAATCCATTCTTGTGAATGAGATAACCTGATGTTCTTATTGAGAAAGACTCTGACTCTGAACAGGTTCATGGTTACTACTACGAATGGGAAGACCAAGAAACTGGAAGGGTGTTCGAATGCAAACAGGACAAGGAAAACATCCATCACCATCCGTCTAAAAAATGATTGATAAAAAAATATATTGGTTTTGTATAAATGATTACTATACATGTTTATCTTGATGCAGTTTGATTAAGAGATAGGTTTTGTCACTTTTTGCGGCAATTGTGAGCAAGTATGCTTTTGTCTTTTTCTTCCTGTTTCCTTTTTTTAGTTGATTGGTGTATGGTGCTTTGAAATCCAAATTCTGTATGTATATGTTTTGTTACTACCTGAGGGTAGAGCAGTGATTTCTTTGCTATTTTAATTAGGATTAACATGTGTCATTCATTTCTCTACAGTTAAACATACGCTGAATTACATTTTCCTTTTTATTCTATTTCACAGATTAAAAAAAATAAAAGTTTCAAGCTCAACCTTTTTAAGCTAACAACTTACAGTTTTACTAGATTTTTTGATTTTAAATGTTGCTGGGGAAAATATTTTTAATACTCTAATTTTCTCCCTTCTATATTTGATGTATATTGCAGGTAGATGTCTATTCGTTGTCAAAAAAGTGGAAGGAGGTTCGTTGATAAGGCCCGGGCCAAGTAGCTGCAACCTTATGAATACCACACTGGTACAGTAATTACATATTTGTATTTTATTGGGTTTTTTTTTGTATCTTAATGTTTTTTTTTTCAATTTATAATAGAATTCTTAAAAATGAAGGTAGGGACTAGGAATATTGAGAGTTGACTTAACATTAATTTCATCAAAAGTCTATCAGTACATACATAGGAGATATCTTTATCTAAAAGAAAAGAATAGCTCAGAGCTTTAAAAAATGAATGACCATAGTGAAGTTCAAGTTCATGACTGTTGTGGGCTGATCTGTCTAAAGTTAATTGAAGTCTGAAAATTGGATTGGGATACTTTAATAGATTATCACTTACTTAGTTTTGTTCTTTGGCTGGATTCGCTTACAACTGGGAAATCAATGAATATATGACACAATCTTTATACATATGTCGTATGCTTTATATTTGAGCGGTTAGTTTTAGGCATGAAATGTGATAATGTAGGCATAAAATGTCATTTGTGGAACTTTAGGACTGATCTTAATATTTACGGGTTTTTCATAAACCTGTTTCTAAATTATTAAAGTCAAGCTTATAACTATATGCTAAAGAAAACCTGAGACAAGGTTGAAGATTGTAGCTTAGTGCTTATCAAAATTCTGAGTATGTGTGACTGTAAGGAAAATTGATGTATAATGTCGGTGAAGGGGGTGGGGGTGGGGGCTTCTGATGTTCCATAGTTGTATTTTTTAAGGTTCACAACTATAATGAGTACTTTGAGGTTCGAAGAATAAATTAGGCTTGAAAGAGACTAAGTAGGAGGGTTAATGTAGCAAGAAATATGATTTAGAGTTGTTAATTTTTCTATAGTAAAGGATTTTTGTTCTATTATCTGGCCACAACAGGGGCTTATAAGACCAAGGATGAGAAAAGTTTAACAAGGAGAGAGCGTGAAGTAGAGTGATGTTGGGGTCGTCATTATTCAACAACAATGTGGATGATACACTTTTCAGTTTAGGTGTTTTTGAAATCAAGAAATGAAATCTTTATGTGAATATGTGGAACTTGCTACTTAACCGTCTCATCTTTTCAGCTTAATCATATCAACCCTACAAAACTAGCTTGTAAGGTGAGAATTACCCATTTTTATGCTCCATTTAAGCCATATCTCTAATTGATGTGGGACTAAACCACCACCCTTGAGGCTACAATTAAGGTAGCCCCCAGAGAGGTCGTAACTAAGGTGGGTTAGGGATGACCGCAATTAAGGGGCTTTCCAACATTCCCCCTCACGCCTGATGCTACCGGCTTAGAGCATGACAAATGCAGGTGGCCCAACAATGGATCTACGATAGGCTCTAATACCATTTTACAATTTTGGGTTTGGGCTTAACTCAACTCCACAAAACCGACTTATAAGGTGAGGACTGCCCAAGCTTTTATAAGCTTTATTTAAGCCATATTTCTAGTTGATGTAGAATTAAATCACCACCCTTGAGACTACAATTAAGGCAAACCCCAAAGAGGCCGCAACTAATGTGGGCTAGGGGTGTCCATAATTAAGGTGGCTTTCGAACAATTGTACTTAGAGATTCGGTGTTTCAAATTGCCTTCCCTCGATGCTGCTCACTTACTAGAGTAACTTTGTGGTAGTCTCACTGTTTTGCATTGAACTTGAATGTATACTTCATCGATCACTTTAGGTTGTAATTATTTTAGTTCTTTGTAGTTGCTAGTTTTACTCACTACCAGAATTTTTAAATTTAGCTACTAATAAAATTGCTACCTAATCTTAGACTAATTAACTACCTATTAGCTATTGTATATATATTTTTAACTGAAACTAATTTGTCATATATATTATAATTTGTCTATCTAAAAATAATTTATATCTAATAATTTATTTTCCTAATTTATTTTTCTTTGTAACTCTTCTCTCAATGTATCTCTACGCATTCTCTCTCCTTCATTGATCTACTCTTGTAACCTTGTTTCTCTTTTCCTGCTATTATTTTTATCCTTCCAATAAATTTCCTTTTTCTTGTGAATCTTGCAGACACAATGCTTCTTCATCACATTTTCAATGCTTCTATTCTGTTTTTCCTAGAGAGGTTGTAGTGATTATTAATGGCAAAGAGCTTTAATTTACACGTTGCAGTTGTGAGTTTTGCTTTCAATTTCTATCATAATTCACTCTTAGATTTACATCCTAATCAAATAAATTTTTGTGTGATTTCATCTCCTTCACGTTTTTCTACTAAATAAATTTCTACTTTTGCTGTAGTTTCACACAATTTTGATTTTTAGGTCATATCATTTTTTTCTTACTTTAACTTCTATGGATGATTTTATTCCACCGAATAAATTTAAGGTTCTATACATCTTTGTCTTACAATCTTTACTTCCTTCACTTTTTCATTTACTTAGGAAAAAAGAAAAACACATTCATACTCTCATACTTTTTCTTTTTATTCAATTGGATGCACATAAACTCTTTTTCTACATTAACATTAGGTTCTTTTTCACTTGCATTTCAATGTATCAGCATATTCTCCATTTCTTTTTGTTTTGCTTCGTGTGTTTGCCTAGGATTATTAACAATAAATTTTGCAATGTGTCGTTGAGAGTGTGCAACATGTGAATTAGAATAAGAGAAGGTGAATTTGTGTGTCAAAAATGGATGAAATATGGTGTTCCCTTTTGGGGAATGCAATACCTGTGGTTGTTATAGGGCAAGTGTTGATGCTTGAATTTGTTGGTTCCGAATCCTTGGTGCTTGTTGATATCCTTGGTTGGTGCTTATTTTTCTTGGGGAATAGTTCGTGTTTTTTGATATCTTTTATCAGTCCTTTGCTTGAATTGCTATTCATCCAATTTTCAAATTGACTTTTAGGGTAAGTAAGTATAATTACTCTAGAGTCATAAGTAAGTTGTTGTTTAGAATTTAAAATAAGTCTTCTAGGCATCTAAGCTGTCTTACCAAACATAAAATTCCTAAATAATTTAGCATTGGTATTATAGATAATGGTATATTCTCTTATATCTATTAGTTACTTTTGTAACTATTCTGTTACGCTTGTAACTAATGGCTGAATTAGTAGTCAATAGCTTATTGTGATAACTCAGATTTGAGTTAAAATCAATTACAAAAGGTGACCGTTTTATTATTAAGTACTAGCTCGAATTCAAGCCATTGTTGACGTTCTCATTTTGATTGGAGATCTTGTTTTAGATCGAGATCATCTTTAACCTGATCTTAAAGGTCTTCCAGAAGAGTATAATGCTCCTGTTGCTATAATTCAATACCATTATGAACCATTTGATATTCTTGAATCAAATCTATGCTACTTTTACATGAATCAAAACTCGAAAAGTTCAAGAAAAGCCTCTCTTGTTGAACCTTTCTATGTTAATGTTTCACCACTACAAATCAAAACCAGTTTTCTCAAGATCAATAGCAAGATCAAGCCTATGATCTGTAGTTTACTTGTGGTTCACGCGGAGGTCGTAATGGCCGAAGTTATGGTCGTTGCGGTCATGGCAAATGTAGAGGACGCTTCGGTGGATGCTCCTTTATTTATTGCTAAATCTGTTACGATTGTAATGCTAATTCCCAGCAATCGCCCTGGATCTCTACACCATCACATGGTGGTTGGAATGTGCCACCACCATGTTTAGCCTTTGCTCCATGGTTTTCAACAAATTGATCATTCATTTCAGTGGCTCAGTCCATTACTAGGATCTTTAGGCCCAAATAAGCCCACAATGACTCATCCTCCAAATTCTTCTCAAGTCAACTATGCTCATGAATCCTATAGGCCACCTCAGGCCTATGTTACGAATTTTGACATAGTTAAAGATCAAGCTTATGGAAGTTATCAGTGATATCTAGACTCTGGAGCTACACACCACATAATTAATGACTCTACCAACTTCATGGATAATATGTGGCATTATAGGTTGGCACCCTCATCATGAGGTCCTAAAATTTGCACTGGATTCTCGTAATATTGTTGTACCTAAGAAATCAATACATGAGTTTTGCTCATCTTGCTATCTTGGCAAAGTGCATTGTTTTCCTACATATGCATCTAATGCCATTTATAACTCACCATTTGATCTTCTTTTTGTCATCTATGTGATCCAACACCTATGGACTCTTTGTGTGGTTACAAATATATGTTAACTTGTGTTGACCCATGTACAAGATAACTTGTGTTGACACATGTACAAGATTCAACCAGAGCTTTCCACTAAAGCTGAAGTTAGACACACAAACTATTTTTTGTCACTTCAAAACTCTGCTTGAAATGCAATTTAACATCAAATTAAAAGCTATCTAGACCAACGGGGGAGGATAATTACGTGCTCTCAATTCCTTTTTTGCTGCCAATGGTATCATTCACAAGCTTACCTGTCCTCATACTCATCATCAGAAACACAGGCATGTTGTGGAAACAGACCTTACTCTTGTTGCTCAGCAAATAGGAAAGCTCATGAAGCAAGGTCAAGCTAGCCATATGTGGATGAAATCGTTGTAGAGTCGTTTGCAATAAAAACTAAGACTACCCTTAAGGTAAGGGGGGTCAAGCATTAATACCTTGGTCACCTGGGTTGATGCAAAAAATCCTAGGAAAAGGAATAGTGGCAAGATTTGAATTTACTTATTCGAGGGGATTTCAAGTTTCATCCAATTTTATAGGGAAAATACAAGATTCAAATCCTAGGATTCCCAGTAAAGTAAGCACAGATTCATTAGAAAGACAGTACATGGGCGCAACACTAAGGTAAAGACACATAGAGAGAAAAAGAAAAGACCACCGGAATAGTCAAATCAAAGCCTTTCATCATTAGATCTAGGATATTTATCCTTCGAAAACTCCATAGCAATCGAATCCCTGACTACTCATTAGATTAGATTTTGAACTATGTTTACCGCAAACAAAACCTTTCATATTGATTGCTTCGATCTGATCCAGCTTATCCTCGGCTTATTGACCTTAGAATAGGTAATCCAATGCTGCCATTTATGTTTAGCCTTCAACGTCATCTCCAAAGTGATTGATGAAAGCCCCGAAAAAGGTTGATAAAGTTGGGAATTTCTACTTAAACCCCGATAGTTGAACCAATAGCCTTGATTTTAAGACTTACGACCCTTTCTTTTCTTTTTCTTTGCAGTTGGTTTGTTTAAGGAATGCTCTTAAAATTCACACTTCAGTTAGCTTTGAATTAGAGACTCACAGGATACTGTGAAAGGAACATCCATCTGATGGGCAAGTAGACTAATTGACCCATCATTTAAGAACCAAACAAAGCAAGGGCCTTTTCTGCCTTTAGGGCTTTACCAAACCAATGGTGTTGACTAGTGCCCGTGTGTGCTTGCATATCTGCCTTGACTGCTACCTAACATCCTCCCTAAGCATGATAAAGGAAAAAGGTAATTTAAAATGGTGGGAGTTCCATAATTTAACCAACAACTATAGTGAAAAATATGGATATTGGCTTTTTTTTGCTAGCAGGGATATTCGCTCTTATCTTTTTGGTTTCTCCTTAGCCTCAACACAATTAGTAATAGAGCTTAAGAATCCTTTAGGTTGAAATACATATTAAGTTTTCCCTTTATTTCGGTTAGTCTCTGATTGTCAGATATCAAGGGTGACAAGGGGTGAAAAAAGGAAAGAGAAGGATAAGGTTTCTCTTGCTTTTGGCATAGCAGGCCACGGTGGGAGGCTCGCATGATGAGCTATTAGCTCAATGGTATTGCATG
This sequence comes from Spatholobus suberectus, assembly GCA_004329165.1. NCBI lineage: Eukaryota > Viridiplantae > Streptophyta > Magnoliopsida > Fabales > Fabaceae > Spatholobus > Spatholobus suberectus. The sequence continues at coordinate 54,033,301 of CM014734.1, read as the reverse complement.
CCCTTGATAATTGTGTCATTGTGCCTATACTGTAAGGGCTCTTAGCCACATAAGTAGTCTAATGTACTCATTGGCACCTGACCTTGAGATGTGGATCATCCAAGGCACATTAGCATGGTGTACCTCTCTTGTTTGAACCTGGGTTTGAAGTCAAACTACTTATCCTTAGGAGGATAGATGGAGTGATTCAGGTGAAATCCAATGTAGATCCACATTTCTCTTAACTCGTGGGATCTAGGCACCATGGCTCCTCTCTTCTCGAGAATTTATACATCTCTTATCAGTATAAGGACAGTTATCTCTCGAGCACAGGTTTAGGTTCAGCATTAGTGGAAAAAGAAAAATGGAGCACCTAACAACATATCTTCATAGGCTAAAAACAACGAGATCACTCCTTTCACTCTAGGGTGACAGTAGGATCGTACCATCAAACCTTTTTTTATGCTTTTCCTAGGGGTCTAGAGAAAATTGTAACCAATCGAATTTTCTTAATCCTTCCTTCCTGAAAAGAAGAACGTGAAATTCTTTTTCCTTTCCATAAGGACTAGGATATTAGATCTAGCCATAAGAAGAGTAGAATGCTTAGCAGATAAATAACTCACTTATTGGTCTTTGACCACTTTAGTCACTACAAATGCCCCCAATCAGTGCAATGAGATGTGTCTATTTATCTATCTCTTGACTCGAAATGGAAGCAGATTTGAAAAGGATCTTAGAGTGTCCAGGGTTGTGTCAGGAAGGTCTTTTAACACCTTCCTTTTTCTTCTCATCAGAGTTATTTCACAAATACTTACCATGATGAAGAAGAAAGGGGAACAAGCACACTTAGAAAGCGCAGTACAATGGAGAGTTATATGCTATGTTCGGGGAAGAATGAAATGCTATCGAAAAAGAATTTATTGATTTTCTCCTAATTGGTTAGACTGTATGTGCAGTGATTTACTTCATGGGCGAGGTCTCTAATTCAAGTCCAGGATGGCCCAACTGTGCTAAGGGAAAGAGAAAAGAATAGAAAACTGACTTGACTCCTTCATGCATGCTCCACTTGACTTGAGGGATATAGCTTAGTTGGTAGAGCTCTACTCTTGCAATTGGGTCGTTGCAATTATGGGTTGGATGTCTAATTGTCCAAGCGATAATGATAGTATCTTGTACCTGAATCAGTGGCTCATTTTTTCTAAGTAATGGGAAAGAGGACCAAAACATGCCATTGAAAGACTTTCCTGAGAGAAAGATGGGCTATCAAGAACATAGAAGAGGTAGGATAGGCAGTTGGTCAGATCTAGTATGGATCTCCTAAGGTTTTCCATTTGGGATCTTGGGGAAAGGATCAAGCTAGCCTTTATGAACAGCTTGATGCACTATCTCTATTCAACCCTTTAAGCGAAATGTAGCAAAAGGAAAAAGAATCCATGGATTGACCCCATCGTCTCCACCCCATAGGAACTATGAGATCACCCCAAGGACACCATCAACATCTAGGGGTCACAGACCAACCATAGAACTCTGTTTAAATTAAAAAGAAGAACGCATTAGCTATCCACTCTCAAGTGGGACAATAAGGGTCAAAGAAGGGTAATTACTCATTCTTAAAAACCAGTATTCTTAAAACCAAAGAGTCGAGCATAAAAAAGGGAGGGAAAGCTCTCCGTTCCCAGTTCTCTTATAGTTGGCTCCTCCAAAATCACAAGAATCCTTAGTTAGATTAAAATAGGATTCCAACTAAGCACCTCTTTTAAGATCTTGAGAAGAGTTGCTCTTTGGATATCACAATACAATGAAAGTTGTAAGTTGTGTTCACAGGGGGGAGGGGAAGAGGCTATTGTCTATTGTTGGCCTCTATGGTACAATTAGTTAGGGCTTGAGAGGCAATGGTTTACCCTATGGTGGATGTCAGCAGTTCAAGTTTTCTTATCTCCAATGTGTGAACTTTGCTAATACAAAGCTATATGATAGCACCTAATTTTTTTCGATTCGGCAGTTTGATCTATGCTATGATTTATCATGCATGGACGTTGATAAGATCCTTCCATCTAGCAGCACCTTAGGATGACACAACCTTAAGGGCGAAGTTCAAATGAAGAAAGGCTTATGGTGGATACTTAGGCATCTAAAGAAAAGGAAGGGTATAGTAAGCAATGAAATGTTTCGGGGAGATGAAAATAAGTGTAGATTTGAGGATTTTTGATGTAGGTCAACCTTTTGAATTGATGCAAGTTGGTGAACATAAACATCATAGTAACCAAAGGGAAAAAAAGTAAAAAGTGATTCTCGTAGTAGTGGTGAGCGAAATGAGAGCAGCCTAAACCATGAAACAGGGTTATGGGAGAGCTATATAAGTGTCATGCTACTAGGCGACGCAGTGGAGTGCTGCACCTTAGATGGCAAAAGTCCAATAGTCGAAGGCATCACTAGCTTACACTCTGACCAGAGTAGCATGGGGCATGTGGAATCCCATGTGAATCAGCAAGGACCACCTTGCAAGGTTAAATACTCCTGGGTAACCGATAGTGAAGTAGTACAGTGAGGGAAAGGTGAAAAGAACCCCATCGAGGAGTGAAATAGAACATGAAACTATAAGCTCTTAAGCAGTGGGACAAGCCCAATTTAGGACTCTGACCGAGTGCCTATTGAAGAATGAGTCGATGACTTATAGCCAGTGGCTTGGTTAAGGGAAACCACTGAAACCATAGCGAAAATGAGTAGTCATAAGGTAATTATCACTGCTTATGGACCCGAACCTCGATGATCTATCCACGACCAGGATCAAGCTTGGGTGAAACTAAGTGAAGGTCCAAATTCACTATTGTTGAAGAATCAGCAGATGAGTTATGGTTAAGGGTGAAATGCCACTCGAACCCAAAGCTAGCTGTTCTCTCCGAAATGCGTTGAGCTGTAGTAGTTGACTAGACATCTAAGGGTAAAGCATTGTTTTGATGTGAGCCACAAGAGCATTGCCAAATTGAGGTAAACTTTGAATACTAGATATGACCTTAAAATAACAAAGGTCAAGATCAGCCAGTGAGACGATGGGGGATAAGCTTCATCATCGAGGGGGAAACAACCCGGATCACCAGCTAAGGCCCCTAAATGACCACTCAGAGATAAAGGAGGTAGGGGTGTAGAAAAAACTAGGAGGTTTGCTTAGAAGCAGCCACCCTTGAAAGAGTGTATAATAGCTCACTGATCGAGCACTCTTACGCCGAAGATGAATGGGGCTAAGGGATCTGCCAAAGCTGTGGGCTGTAAAAATGAATCGGTAGGGGAGCGTTCCGCCTTAAAGGGAAGGACCTGCGTGAGTAGTGGTGGACAAAGCAAAAGCCAAAATGTCGGCTTGAGTAACGCAAATGTTGGTGAGAATCCAATGCCTCGAAAACCTAAGGGTTCCATTACAAGGTTTGTCCATGTAATACCTAGCCATTTTTAGGATTAGTGATTGTCCCCACAAATCAATGCAAAACTTTTCAGTGTGCTTTGTTTTCACTCACATGCTTCCTAGGAAACGTCCTAGGAGGTCACCCATCCCAAAATTGCTCCAAGTTAAGCATGCTTAATTGTGGAGTTCTTAAGTGATTGGTTACTGAAAAGTAGATGCATCTTGTTAGTATAGGTAGCACTTATTAATTTCTTTAAGCTATCCTCAGCTGTATAATCCCATACTTGCACAGCCTCTAGATTCCTCTTATTTCGGTGTGTATTTGATTCATTCATGTGTCCCTCCTTCTAGAAGCTTGCCAAGAATCGCTCCTTGTCCGTACCTTATCTTTTTTGCATCGACGATCACTTCCCGCCCTCGTCAGTGCCGAGGACGTTACATGCCCACCAACTTCTACTTGGTTCATCCTCAAAACATACCATACTGGGAGAAAGGCCCTGTTCTGATACCACTTTGTAATGCTTAGCCACTTTTAGGATCAATGACTATCCCCACAAACTTACACAAGACTTTTTAGCGTGCTTTGTCTTCACTCACACTTTTCCTGAAAAACTTCCTAGGAGGATACCTATCCCAAAATTGTTCTAAGTCAAGCATGCTTAACTATGGAGTTCTTAAGTGATAAGCTACCGAAAAGTAGATGCATCTTGTTGGTATAAGTAGTGCTTATTAATTCCTTTAAGCTATCCTCAATTGTATAGCCTTATACATACACAACCTCTAGATCTCTCTCATTCTGATGTGTATTCGATTCATTCATATATCCCTCCCGTTGCAAGCCTACCAAGAGTCGCTCCTTGTCCGTGCCTCATCTTTTTTGTACCAACGATCACTCCCTGCCTTCGTTAGCTTCCAAGACGTTACAATCCACGAAGGGTGAGTCAGGGTCTAAGATCAGGCCTAAAAGTATAGTCAATGGACAACAGGTGAATATTCTTGTAATACCCTTTGTTGGTCCCGAGGGACAAAGGAGGCTAGGTTAGCCGAAAGATGGTTATCGGTTCAAGGACATAAGGTGCCCTTGGTTTTTCAAGGTAATAAGGGGCAGAGAAAATGCCCCAAACAACCTTCAACAAATGGGAACTTGTACCCGAAATCAACACAAGTGGGCAAGCAGAGAATACCTAGAGGCACAAGACAACTCTCTCTAAGGAACTCAACAAAATAGCCCTATAACTTTGGGAGAAAGGGTGCCTCCTCACAAAGGGGGTTACAATGACTAGGCCCAGACAACTATTTACCAAAAACACAAGTCTTTGCAAAGTCATTAGACCATGTATGGGGGGTTTACGCCTGCCTAGTGTCAGGAGGTTAAGGAAGTTGGCGACTTGATGATAGGGGATCTGATGACCCACACGAAAGGCATAACGATCTAGGCACTATCTCGGAGAAAGACCTGGTGAAATAGACATGTTTGTGAAAATACAGACTACCTACACCTAGACAGAAAGCTCTTATGAAGCTTTACTGTTTCTTGGGATTGGTTTTGGGCTTTTCCTGCATAACTTAGGTGGAGGAAAAAGAAGGCCTCCTTCTAAGGGGGCTAAAGCCATTAGTGACATGCCATCCAAGAAGATCTAGAATTCTAACCATGTGCTAGGACCTACAGGCCAATGGACAATCTTAAGTAGACAGTTTCTATGGGGCGTAGGCCTCCCCAAAGGTAACGAAGTAGTGCAAAGGTTTCCTTGGGCCAGATGGAGGTTGGCCCTCGAGTGCAAAGGTAGAAGGGAGCTTACAATCATTGAGCAGGGACAAAAGTCAACCTTAGTGATCTGACGATGCCGAATGGAAGGGTCGTCGCTCAACAGATAAAAGTTGTTACTCTAGGGATAATAGGTTGATCTTACCTAAGAGCTCACATCGATAGGAAGGTTTGCACCTTGATGTCAACTCTTCGCCACCTAGGGTAGTACGTTCCAAAGGTTGGGTTGTTTGCCCCTTAAAGCAGTATGTGAGCTGGGTTCAGAATGTCGTGAAACAGTTCGGCCATTAAAGCATTAAAAGGACTTTTCCAAGGGTTTTCCAGTTATCATGCCCACAGTAAATGCTAGGTAGCCAAGTATGGAGTAGATAACTACTGAAAGCATCTAAGTAGTAAACCCACCCTAAGATGAATGCTCTCCTATTTCGACTTGCCCAGAGCCTCCGATAGTGCAGCCGAAACAACGATAGGTTCTCTACCCTAAGGGGATGGAGTGAAAAAAATTTTGAGAATTCAAGAGAAGGTCACAACGAGACAAGCCGTTTCTAATTAACGATAGGTGTCAAGTGGAATTGCAGTGACATATGCAACTAAGGAATCCTAACAGACCATTAGACTTGAACCTTGTTCCTACATGATTCGATAAATTTGATTAGGCTCTTGCCATCTATTTTCATTGTTCAACTCTTTAATAACATGAAAAAACCAAAAACTCTGCCCCTCCTCTCTATTTATCCAAGGGATTGAAGGACAGAGGCCTTTGGTGTCCCTTCTAGTCGAGAATTAGGGTCTCACAATGAAAAGCCAATATGTTTACTTTTATCTCATGCCTTTCTTCGTTCATGGTTTGATATTCTAGTGTCCTAGGTGTAGAAGAACCACACCAATCCATCCCTGAACTTGGTGGTTAAACTCTATTGCAATGACGATACTATAGGGGACATCTGCAAAAAAATAGCTTGGTGCCAGGATGATAAAAAACTTAACACCTCTAATTTTATTACTTTTTCAATATGAAAAAGTAATAAGAATGAAAAACAAAAAAAAAAATTATTCAAAACCCCAATTATGAAATCCCTTCTCTCCCACTTCACACCTCGGAATGCACCATTCTTATAGAGAGAGGCACTTCCACAACTTCTTAGGCTAAGGAGAGGAAAGATTCCCTTTTCTTAGGATACTCCGGGAAAAAGATATCTAGTGGAGACAATAGCTTAGAGGATTAAAGCACATGGCTACAAATCCCTTCTCGCCCACAACCAACCACAATAGGGAAGGATTTTTTCTGCTGGGGGTAGTAAAATCACATGATCGAGCTTGTGGACCCAAAGTTATAGAGCTTATGAGTACTTTGTTGAAATGAAATAGCCTTACCTTACCATAGCAAAAATGTGTTCGTCATCATTAATATATTTGTTGGCAGTAATTGTGGCTTCTCAGGAGAATTGATGAATGCATCAAAGATGCACTTGTTATTACTAGTACCAATACGTATAAGAATTTTGAATTAGTTGGTTTAAATAACCCCAAACTGTGGAATAAAGGAGTATCCTGAACCTACACCAAGGAATGTATTGACAGCGAGTCTCAAATATTACAAAACAGAATAAGATACGATGAGATAGAATGCAATAGAAACAAAGAAAAGGAAAATAGGTTATCCATACTTAATGGTCAAAGTGAACCCTTTCATTCATTCTGAATTACAGATTTCAGAATCAATAAAATCTCCCAAAGTAGGATTCAAACCTACGACCAGTCAGTTAACAGCTAACCGCTCTACCGTTGAGCTATGGAGGAACAATAGAAAATTTGAACTTACAAAGTTGAATTCCTATTCTCAACCCATGACCAATATGAGCTTGAAGTTTCCTTCGTAACTCATAAAACTTTTTCGTAGTGGCTCTATTCTATGCCTCATTTCATAGGGAACCTCAAAGTGGCTCTATTTCATTATATTACACCCATAAACTAATTCCATTCATTTAATAACCCTATCTTTAGTGTCATTAAGATAAGAGATGTCGTTTCTAGTCTATTTATTTATATATATATATATATATATATATGGAAAATGGAAAGTTGAAAAATCATATATAATAACCCTAATGGTCTCCTCAAAATTATTCTTGGAGTTGGATGCTCTAGATGTACCGCCGGGACCATTCCTTCATAATGGAATGTGTTTCCAGCCAGTCCTAAGTACTAGATAGGCTATTATTGGGCAACATAGGGTGCTTGGGATGACAAAGATTAGTGGATCCCTTTTTTCATATGCTTTATGATTTATCTTCATTTGCTATGTAAGAAAAATGGAGGCTGGGGCTCTATTTGATCGAGCTTGCCTCTAGTACATTCCTAGTGGCTTGGATAGGATCAAGTCATTCGTAGTTCAAAAAGGATTCAATCCAGCCATAGGGGTCGGGCCCCAAGCCTCTAAACTAGCATTACAAATAATGCTCTGTAAATGGCGAGCCTTGTATCCAAAGGTATAATGAAGTATTCAGAAGCATCAACACTTTCCACATTGTTCCCAATGAACAATTTACCAAGAAATTAATTAGGGTCCTATTCTTCCTATTTGTCCAACCATCTGACATAATGGAGCATCCATATTTCATCTGCTCCTCTTCATGACCCTTCAACATTTCGTTTGTATATTCCAACTCCTTTTTAAGGAATGGAACTCTTAATTCATGAGAAATTGGAGCCTTTAACTGAGGACCATAATTTCCAACCGCCTCAAACATCACTTTGAAACTTTTTGATTGGGCAACATTGAATGGAATTTCATTCTTATAAAAGAAACGAGCAATGTATTGAACTATCCTTGCTTTTGCTTCCTTTTGACAAGCATTATTTATGCTCATTTGCCTCTTAGATTTGCCCAACTAGATACTTTCTTTATGTTTTTTGAAGAAAAACAAATAAAGAGGGCCTTTGACATTTGTATTCTTCTTCTTGGCAGTTGTTGAAGTGACTGTTAAAGACATGATTTGATCCCTGTAAATACGAAAATATGTAAAGCTAGAAAGTTAAGGATCTTTTTTTATTTTCTTTCCATGTATCCTTATTTATACTCCTCATTACTATTATAAATACAGACCTAAAGTGTGTGGGTATACACACATTCACTAAAACCTACATGGTATTAGTGAATAGGTTTACTGCTACAAACCTTCCGCCCCAAGGGTGTGCTTGTCACGGATGAGCAGTGCCTGCATGACTATTCCCCCCCACCCTCACCGAAGCCCAACCCACTTTGACACGACCACGCGACTAGAGTTACTTTTCTTCGATGACCAGAACGTCACATGCCCCGCCACCAGATGCGCTGCCACATGCTGCCTCTCTCTAGTGCATGTAACTCACGTGCCTACACCAAATTGGTGCCTGAGCTCTTTTCCGGCAAACCCTCACGCTGGTGACCCTACCAATGAACCTCTCTCCCTCTGGTGAGCCTACTAGCCTCACACTGGCGACCTTTCCATCAGACCTTTCTTCCTCCGATGAGCCTATTAGGACCCTCTTTTCCTCTTTTCACATGACAACCACCAGTTCCTCTAATGACTCCACTTCTAGCATAACATTTACCAATGTCTCCCTAATCGCCTATGAAAAATTGACTAGGATAGCAAATTATAGCAGTTAGGGCTATTGTCCAACTATGGTGCCAAAGCCAAGGCCGTGTTGACCATTAGAGACTTCGGTTATTTCTAACAAAGATTGGGTTCGTTAGCAACAAATTGACACATCCCCTATGCAACATCCTTTGGTTCTCAATTGCTCCCAACCTTCAACCCCTATACCAAGCCTTTCTCACATGTTATGACGTTTGGACCAAGGCCAAGAATGTCTACTGCAATGATGTCCACCACCTCTATGGTATGGTGACCACTATGATATCCACCAAGCTAAAAAATATGGACATGCAAACATATCTTGGTAAGCTTGACCATTTGTTGGTGGATTTTGCTAATCTTATTCCTTTTACTACTAATGCAGAGACATTTTCCCGGCAGCGCGGCCAATTCTTCATAGTTCTTGCCCTTGTTAGTCTACCCTTTGAACCCGACTTGTCCATAATTAGATCCTATTAGCTCCTACAGTTCCTACCTATGACATGGTTAGTGAATAATTGCTACGTCTTTCCACTCCACATGTTTTTGGGGATTCCTTTGCCCCATTTGGTGATTTCTCTGTTCTTGTCTCCCACTTTTCTCATTGCGATGGATGTAGTGGGGGTCGTGGTGGTAAAAGTCGTCCTCGGTGCACTTAATGTAGTCACTATGGCCATGTGGAAGTAGAGTATTGCACCAAGGCTAGAGAGCAGTCAAAGTCGACTAATGTGGCTCAAGTTACAACACTTGCCCCACTTGCAGATATCCCCATTTCTACTGTCGAATACAATGATTTCTTTTATTTTCAAGCAGCCCAACGACTTGCCTCGCCTGTTACTGTTGTGGCTCAGTATGGTAATCTTGTAGCATTTGTCTCTCAATCCTCTTTACTTGGACCCTGGATACTGGACTTTGGGCCTCTAATCATATGACTGGTAACAAATATCTTTTTTGTCACTTGTCTTTTATGGACTCATTGCCTTCTATTACTCTTGACTATTACTCTCAGATCAAAGTTCATTGCACACCTTAGGGTTATTATCGTAACAAAGTCTAGATTTCTAAGAAAAAAAAAACCTTAAAAACATAGGAACAACATGCAAATGCTACTCATAAATAGAATTAGATTTTATATAAAATAATACAATAAATACCATATATGCCTAATATAACTCATCTATCACCCAAAAGTGTCATACAAAATATAATGAGGAATACAAGGAAACAAAGTAAACTAGGCTACATCTTCTTTCACGTGACTCAAAGCTCTATCTACACACGTCTTCACCTGTATCCTAAAAAAAGGAAAACTTAAAGGAGTAAGACATAATGTCTTAATAAGTGTTCTAAGGACTCTATGGTTAGGTTAGACTCTTCTACTCGAACAACCTTCATCACTGATCTCTTATGGCTTTAGCCTCACTAAGTTTCTCATAATTCTCCATATCTATGGTCGGGTCTACACCTTTCAATCATCAATACTTTCTGTTAACTGCTCTCTCATTCTCATAATTGTTATACTATTTTACTGTCTCATTCTTAACTTAAGAACTCATCCTCATTACTTATACTTTCTTACCGTAATCCTCTCTAGTATTTAAACCTTTCATGTTTAGATTTTACCGCTCTTTTTTTTTATATTTAAAGTTGTCCTTTAGGGATCAAGTCTAAGGCTACAAATACTCTGGAATACTCTTAACACTCCCTTAATACTCTCAATTTGATCCCTCTTACTTGTCTTATACCTTTCTAGTATGTTATGTGTGAATTCACCCTTTATCTGTCTCATTCACAATTATTATTATCCAACTAGAACTCTCATAATACTATCCTAAGGTCTAGTCTCTCACATATGCTTAAGGTAATAAAGGTAATCCTAATTAGAAACATACGTTTATTTCACATCCTTCGCCTAGTAACTAGACATACACCTCGTTTTATTTTATCAAACAAGAATAGCACACATGCATAATATGATCACATATCTATAATCTTGACACTTCATCACAAGAACAATTACATTTTCATATTTGTACACATTACATCAATTGCTCATGAACAAGGTCACACAGACTTCACATAGTTACAACATAGTACACTTCAAAATATCATGCTACAACAGGATGCATATGCATGTGATGTTCCTATATCTCTACTTATACACATGTGGTACCAACTTAAACTTGTCAAAAAGTAAACTAGGAGTAAGTGCACAACCATAAGAAGCATTATTGGTACCGATGCCTTCAATTTCCGTGCCCTCAACTAGTACGATACCCCTCGGTAACTAGTCAGGGTTACTCAGCCTTGCCAGCACGCTCTGGCTTTATGTGATCAACATAGGCCATTAAAGTTTTCCAACCGGATACCACCCCCAAAGCTAGGGTTAGACAACCCATCACAGCCTCCACTAGCCAGATTCCTACATATTTTCCTTCATCACATAGCTTAAATGTTATAATGCATGATTACATAAACAAATGGCTATGGAATATTCGTTACTTAAACATACCATGGCATGGGATCATACATAAGAATATTGGAGCATTTCACACAGGTCCACAACATACGCATTTTCTTAAGGCAAGTAAAAACCACAAGAAGCAAATCCAACAAGGCATCCAAGCAATGGCAAATTATACAATGAATAGGGATAGGAAGTCAATAATATCAACTTTCGTGTCTCAATGAATCACGCTTAGCAGCAGTCATATAGAGAATTCATTGCCATACTCACACTCAACGCCAACTTTTTGGGGCTGAAAGGACTAGGGATTGCTCCCTGCCTCCCCCATGCTCAGTGCTACTTCTAACACTCAGAGACACGACGCTCGGCATCAAATTCTAGAATTTAGCACCAACCCTTCGGAGAACTATTTAGCTCTCTCACGCTCAGCGCCAAAATTTATGGAGCTCAGTGCTAATTATGATTTCCATAGATTTGCGAGGATTTGCAGAATGCATGACTCACGACTGTCCTTAGCTTCCAATCACTCCCAATAGATTAACTAGCTCCTAATTTCTTCTATTGCATTTCTTATTGGTCAATCTATGCTATGAACTCCTTGCTCACTCAATCCTCTCAAAATCTATCAAATTCCCAACTTAGGCACAAAAAAGGGAAAAAGGGAAAAAGGTAAACAGATATACAAATCACGACCTAAAGAGTAAGGAAGGACAAAGAGGAAAGCATTCACCTTTAGGGACACGCAAAGATGAGTTATAGGAATTGGGTTCTCCAGTCTCTATTCCTTCTCTTTCTCTTCCTCTCCTTCTTCCTTTTCTCCTCATTCTCTCTAACTTCTTTCTTCTTCTATTTTGTGATGGCTAAACCTAACTCTCTTTCTCTATTTCCTTCTTATAAATGTGAATGGGCATGTAGCTTAGTAGGTTTAGTCCCCGATTAGACTTTGGATGCTCTTTTGGGTTTTATTATAACATTCTTACTAATTTCCAATATTAGAGTATCAAATAACAACAACAAATAACAACAACAACAATAATAATAATAATAACAATAAATATAATAACGACAACATAACACAGAAATAATAATAATAATAATAATAATAGCAGCAATAACAACAATAATATAATAATAACAAAAATTCTTAATGTGTCTTTTATCTAATAACACATAGTAAGGGTCCTAATAAGAGCTACCTCGTGGTTTATTTCTAGTACTTTAAATTTGGGGTGTTACATTCGTGGCATTAGCCAAACACACCCACTACCTATCGTTCCTTTTACTTTTGTCTTATTAGTTCCTAGTTGTCCTTTTAATCTAATTTCCATTAGCAAGCTCACCCGCACCCTTGATTACTCTGTTATTTTTCCTAATAACTCTGTTCTTGCTCAGGATTAGCGTACCAAACAAACGATTGGAGTAAGACATAAGTCTCGAGGATTGTTTCACCTTTCCCCACTAGTTTCTTGTGTCTCCACTACCTCCCTAGCTCTTGCCCATCAACGTCTCAATCATCCTAGTATGGACAAACTACGTCTTCTAGTTCCTAGTCTCTCTACACTCAAGTCCTTATAGTGTGAGTTGTGTCAGTTATGAAAATATGTTCGTCATTCTTTTACTCTCGTTCAATAAAAGTGTTGCGTCACCTTTTGCTTTAGTTCACTCCAATATTTGGGGTCGTAGTCAAGTCTGTTCAACTCTAGGCTATTACTATTTTGTCACATTCATTGATGACCTTTCCCTTTCTACTTGGGTTTTTCTTAATGAAAAGATGTTATAATGTTTTCTCTATTTTTCAAGGTTCTCCCAAGAGATCCATAATCAGTTTAGGACCACAATTAAGGAGTGACAATGCACGAGAATATTTGTCTTCCCAATTTCAGTTGTTTTTAACCTGTAGGAGTTTTTCCATCAAACTTCATGTGTTCACACACCACAACAAAATGGTGTTACTAAATCGAAAAATTGTCACATAGTTGAAACAGCTTGTACTCCTTTCCATCACTATAACGTTCCTCTTCGTTTCTAGAGTGATGCACTTCTTACAACATGTTATCTAATCATAAGCATGCCCTCGTTTGTCCTCCACAATTAAGCTCTGTATTCCATTCTGTACCCTAAACAGGACCTTTTCCTTGTTCCTCTTCGTGTCTTTGACTGCACTTGTTTTATCCATAACCTCACCTCAAGTAAAGATAAACTCTCTGCTCAATCTCTAAATTGTCTTTTTCTCGATTATTCCTGACTTCAGAAAGGATATTATTGCTTCTGTCCCCAACTCCAATGGTATTTGGTCTCTACTGATGTGAGTTTCTTCAAGTTGTCTCCCTTCTTTGCCACTTCCACAGTTTATGATGCTCCTCTAACTATCCCTCCTGTTGTTCTAGCTCCATTTGTCAACTTTACTCCACCCAATTACCTACTTATTAGCGACAATAATGATTCCCTCTGGTGGATCCACCTACTGATCCTCTAGCATCATATCTTGCTCCAAACCTTCCTCTGCTAATGTCACCTACCCCAAAACTTCTCATTGCCCTTCTTAAAGGTATTCAATCCTCTCGCAACCCTAAACCTTTATATGCTTATCATCTTTATTGTGATCATTTATCTCCTTCCTATTTCTCTTTTCTTTCTTTTCTAAATACTGTGTCTATTCCTAAGTCTACAAGTGACGCCATGGCTGATCCATGTTGGCAACAGGTGAGGTTGGAAGAAATGGTTCCTTTACAAGCTAGTGACACTTGGGAACACCATTCGCCATTAGCTTCTTCACCTACCAAACATTAAAAATGCCTTCTTGCATGGTGAGTTACAAGAAGAGATTTATATGGATCAACCCCTGGTTTTACTATTTCAAGTAATCCTTGACTTATTTGTCACCTTCGTCGCTCTCTATATGGTTTGAAGCAGTCCCTCCGAGCCTAATTTGGCCATTTTAGCTTCGCCTTGCTTTAGTTTGGTATGACTCGCTATGAGGCTAATCATTTTGTGTTTTCCCTCCATTCTCCATCTAGCCTGTGAATTTATCTTGTCGTCTAAATTGATGACATTGTCATCACTGGCAATGATCACACTTGGGATGAGATTTGCCCCAATTTGTGGGAGCAACCATGATCACCACTATGCGAGACCAAGGCCGAGGAGTCAATAGATGTGGAAGGCATGTCCACATTAACAGACGATTTTACTGGTACATGTTGCAAGATAGACCATGCAGAATTCAAGGTAGGAATAGTTGGAGATCCCAAAATCTGATCACGAACCAAGGAATACTCTGCAAGTAAACTATACAAGGCTAACAACATAAAGAAAGATTGGCGTTGCTTAAGTTCCTTGGTAGGGGTGGAAACAGGGGGTAAGAGTTCATTGAAATCATATAGGAGGGCCATTGACTTTGCCTAAATAATCAACCATTGAACCATCAAGTCGGCAAGGAACAATGACATTCACGAGGTTTTGACAAACCCCATATAGGTGTTAAGTATCATTAGTGTACAAAATCTTCGCCTGCTCCCACATAGCCTCACAAGTACCATAAGCACAAAAAAAATTGCTTCAAGGAAGGACTGGGAGTAGATTAATGATGCTACACAACTGGGCATCAATCCATTTCCATCGAGAACGATCAGCTTGAGGCATAAAATCAAGTGTTTGGGTGAGGTGGTCTTCATAGTCTTGACCATGAAACTAAAGCTTGATGTCGGAAGCCCTAAGAATCATAGTTGTTGCCATCTAATTTGTCAACATAAAGAGGTACATTGGTATAACTGATGAAAAATGAAGAATCAGCCTTCAGGGGTTGGGAACTAGCCATCAATCAGCCAAACGGAAGAGAATGTAGTGGAAAACACTCCCAAATTCAAGCAAACTAAACTCTAAGATGAAAAAGGAGAAAAGGGCAGGCAAAACGAACCTTCTAAGAGTGAAAAGAAAGCCAAAAATAGGCCAAACAACCTTTTTCCTATGGCCAACTATGGTTCTAGAGGCGACGAAGGAGGCGAACCACCGGGTTAGGGATGGTGAGACCCCGTGCACATTGGAGAGGGAGATCGGAGCGAAAAAGGAAGTTGGACGCTAGAGACAAAGGCAGCGCATCAGAGCTCTAATGGCGTCCCCAAAAGGAGCTTGGAGGTCATGCCAACAAGGCGAACATAGTGATGCCGATAGTTAGAGGTGGGTCACGCCAAAGAGCGGCCCACAGGAGAAGGAAGAAAAAAAGTCGCAGAAAAACAAAATTGTCTCTAGAGCAATAGGCTTTGGATACCATGTTATAAAAGATAATTACTTTTCATTTTTTTGAAAAAAGAATACAAGGATAAAACAAATAGTTGCATAAATGGGATTGGGCTTATAGACCAATACCCACAACTCTAATATATGTAGTGATAGACTTTTGATGAAGTTAATGTTAAATCAACTATCAATATCCCTAGTCCTACCTTCATTTTTAAGAATTATATTATAAATTGAAAAAACCATTAAGATACAAAAGAAACCCAATAAAATACAAATATGTAATTAATACCGATGTTGTATTCATGAGGTTGCAGCTGCTTGGCCCGGGCATTATCAATGAACTTCTTCCACTTTTTTGACAATGAATAGACATCAACCTACAATATACATCAAATATAGGAGGGAGAAAACTAGAAGGGATAAAATTAGAAGCTATTCAAATTAGAGTAATAAAAATATTTTTCCCAGCAACATTTGAAATCAGGAAATCTAGTAAAACTGTAAGTTGTTAGCTTAAAAAGGTTGAGCTTGAAACTTCTCTTATTTTTCATCTGTAAAACAAGAATAAAAAGGAAAACATAATTCAGTGTATGCTTACTTGCAGAGAAATGAATGACACATACACAGAATCTGGATGTTTGGTATATGCTGTGCATAATTAAAATAGCAAAAAAATCACCACTCTACCCTCAGGAAGTAACAAAACATATACATACAGAATTTGGATTTCAAAGCACCATACACCAATCAATAAAATAAAGGAAATAGGAAGAAAAAGACAGAAGCACACTTGTTCACAATTGTGGCAAAAAGTGACAATACCTACTCTTAATCGAATTGCATCAAGATAGGCATGTATAGAAAGTGGAGTTGATAGTAACCATTTGTACAAAATCAATATATTTTTTTATTAATCGGACTGTAGAAGTTTCCCGTAGGATGTTCTAGATGCAAAAGGTCTCCCCTCTATAATACATTTTGAAATAAGCTCACTATACATGATTAATATTTACATTTTAATGCATTTCCAGCAACAAATATATAGATAATCAAGCAAAACACTAAAACCAAGCGTAGAAAAGGATCAATAATAGGATATTGGCTCTCGGCAGGACATAGTGATTTTCAACGATCTGCCTCTGGTTATCAGGTCTTTATGCTACAGTATACAGGATCTGTCACTATCACCACTTAATTTCAGGGGAGTTAAAGTCATTACTTCATTGCTTAAAAAAGTAGAAAACAAAAGAGTAGTTCTCATTATGAGGTGGAAATCATTCACGTATCCATTATTGCTGCAGTGTGAAGGATGCAATGCTTTTTGCAGTAAATTATATCGGTATACCACACTCACTATTAAAAAGAGAACACCAATACTAATTAATTACCAGGCATTTTACACAGAAAGCAAGGCTTGATGGGGCAATCAATGTATGGGCATTTTACACAGAACGCAAGGCATTTTATACACCTAAACCACCACCAAAAAACCATTACGGTAACAGAGTTCCAACAGTGAGAAGAAATGAAGAAACTTTGTAACGAATAAATAAAAAATAAAAAAAAAGTAACCTTGCAAACATTTTTTAGACCGATAGTGATGAGTGTTTTCCTTGTCCTGTTCGCATTCGAATCCACTTCCAGTTTCTTGATCTTCCCATTTGTAGTAGTAACCCCATGAACCTGCTCAAGCTCAGAGTCCTTCCCAATAAGAACCTCGGGTCATCTCATTTACGAGAATGGATTTCTCATGTGCTAACGTCATAATTATTATATGTTTAAAAGACAAGTCAAATATTGCAAAAAGACGAGATAATTAAGCAACGACATAAAATTTGATTTCTTGATTTCCAAAAGAATGAAACTGAAAAGCATATCATCCAATTTGACGTATCCATCTCCATCACATGGAGAAGAAAGAAAGACTTACTGAGGAGGGATTGATTTGTTTTGCGAAGGGGATGAATGAACGAACCTAACACCTAAGCTTGAGTCGAAATCGGCATTTCATAACGAACCCACCGCCAAACCACAACCTCTAAATCTCAGTCAGAGCCTCCAACTCCTTTCGTGATTGTGACTGTTGTTATTTATTGTTCTTGGTTCCTCCTTCCCTTCTTCTTGAACTAGGTTGTTTTTCAATTTTGATCCTCCGTTCTTGGCAACGAACTCCACCAACGCTGTTTCGTCGACCGTTACCGTTTTGTCACCGCACGCCGACATAGATTCAAGCTCCCCAAACACTAGCTTCTTCTTCATTTCAACTTCCGCACCATTCATGTTACCCATCCTTGCACTACACACGCTTCGCACTCATTTCAAATTTTGCACTTCGTTTTTTCTTTTTCTATCCTTTTCCACGTTTGGGTTTGGGCGCCACTTATACTTACTAGTATCCACGTGCACTGCACTGCACGGATTAATAAATATAAATTTTTTAATATACTTATTTTTAAGAAATACGGCTTTCAGCCATTCCTAAAATTTTTAGAAGGAAAAAAATTAAAATTTTATCATAATAATAATTATTAATATCAAATAATGGGATACTATAAAATTAAGAAAATTTTGAATGGATAAGTATCAAATTAAATAATAAGTGAAGTTTTATATAAATTTTTGAAAACTTATATAAAATTCAGTTTTTGAGAGAAAAATTATTAATAGGATTTAATGTAAATATTATTACTTGATAAAAAAAATTATAGTATTTTTGACAATTTATTTCTTATAGTCAAATTTTATAAGTAAAGAAATATAAATAATTGGATTTTTAAAAATAATATTTATTATAGATAAGTTAAAGATTAGAGTTAAAACTAAATATATAAGTGTATATAAAAATAATTGGGTAGATAGTGATTCAGTGGGAAATTGGTTCTTAGTAGAGGAAAATTACTACTTAGTCACAATATTGAGTGTTCCATCTTCCACGATCATTTCTTCAGTTAAACTTATACCAAGGAATCAATTTATAAATGACCTGATCATAATAAAGTTTGGCTAGGATTGCATCAAATCCTCCGCAGCACGTTTCTTAGTGAAAGCTAACAGAATTTTATTTTTTCTCCTTTCCCATTTCTCTTGCTTGTGTAGTTCATGAAGTAATAAATATTAAACAACTTGGTTATGTCAATGTATGAGCATCCATCATGTGTGACTTTTGATCCTCGTGTAATTTTTACATTGGCACTGTGAGAATTTGTAATGTGAAAGAAAAGTGAAATGAGAAGGCATAGTGTTAATGTAATAGGTGTTCACACCCAACTTGCAAGATGAATACATAGCATCAAATGGAGTAGGAGAAAACATCGGGAAAGATAATAAGTTCTAAGAGCTTAAAAAAAAAGATTAATTAAAATTACCTAATTACCCTTACTTTAAAATTTTTTTATTTTAAAAAAGGGGGGTCTTAATAAGTCCAACTGAAAAGGTGTTAGGTGCTAATACACCTTCTAATTTTTGAGTGAGTGTGTATTAGCAGCCTTCTATATAAAAATATATAACTGAGCGATTTTTATAAAAGAATTATATTAGTTGACTTTTAGAATATAATAAAGTTCTATAATGGAAGAGTAGAGACATTGGTTTAAGATAATATCTCTAAAAAAGAATGTTAAAGGATAGAGTACTAAGATATAAAGATATCTCCTACCGAATGTTTCAAAGAGATATTGTGTAAATTATTGTCGAGTCTGACCTGTAGTGACATATGATAAGATGATGGTGGTGATGGACCACGTAGTGAGGCATGTGTTTGAAATATGAGAAATTACAGTTTGGTACACTATACGATGAAGGCAAGGACTACTATTAGGGTCTAAAGGATATGGTATCAAGTGATGAGCATCCTAATGATCAAGATAGCACCCTAAAACCAGGACATTACTTAACTAGCTTGATAACCCTGACACCTACTCAGCATCACTAGGATTGGTGAAGTGTATATCCTTAGGAAGTCGTGAGCTTATTTCTTGAGAATAATTATGATGATGATGATTTTGATGATAGTACCATGATGAGGGGGATACAAGCTCCCAATCACTTCCCAAGATTGATGATGATTGATGTTGCTCATTAGCAAGGTATAGATCCATACAAGTTGTCCAAGTCTTGGGTAAAATTAAGATAACTTAAGTTAAACCTTAGGTTCACCTTTTATTTATATTAAGTTTATGTTTATCTCTATCTGATTGTGTAGATTAATCCTACAAACCTTTTGTGAAAGTGACTTATGGATTACATCACCTCACTTCTTTCTTTTCTTTGTATATGTTTGTGATATGTTTATTGAAGATGGCCTATTTTTTCGATCATTGGTTGAAGTCATCTCCAATATAGTCCTCTGGAGTCTGGGAGCATGATGCCCTCAAGGAGAAGATACTTTTAGAGGGCACTTTACAATTAGTTTTCTTTTCGTTCTACCTAATGTATGGCTTCCTATTTTCGAGCATTATCATATCACTTATGTTGATGATAACCTTTTAATTAGTTATATTAGAGCACCACCTTTTCATCCTCTCCACCATTAGAAGATTTTTAGATGATCGATGTGTAGATTTTCCTATTGTCCAATTTTATGATCCACCACCAACACAACTTATGGTTCCTAAAAAATAGACTCCATATGATTCTCCTACTTGTTACCAACCTAGGATGGCTAATGGCTAGTTGAGTCTCTCATCCTCACCCTTTAGCGTGTTAGGGTAGCCTCTGTTAGGCAGATAACTACCTAATGGACATATTGATGATGACGAGGATGATGAAGCAATGACTCTAAGGAGGAGCACTATTCTGAGGACTCATTTTGATGATGTGGATCACTATTTCTTTTTGTAGATAGTAGGATGGGTGGGCATAATGTACATACTACTCTGACTTAGGCCTTATATTTGCTTGATGGCAATTTATGATCCTTATGACTTGTTTATTTTGGACAATTGTACTATTGATGACATGATGACATCTGATGACACGATAACCTTTAATGACTATGTATAATACTATGACACATATATATATGATTGATACATGTATTATGATACTTATGTCATTATATTTTGATGATATGTTGCTATTAATTTAATCAATTATGCACTTTGTTTTTATAAAGTTTAACTAAACAGGACAAAAAAAAAATTACTCTCAATTCTTTTTATCCCCCATTTCTCTAGTGTTTATATGCAGACTTGAGAAATATCTGCCATAAGAGTGTTATACCTTAGTGACATATGAACGTTGGTGTATTAAATGTCTTTCATCAACCAATCATTCTAGTAAAATAAAGCAAAGTGCTTATCTTCTTTTTCTCATATTGGAATCGTTAGAGAACAAGACTTTTTTGCTTCAAACAACTACACTGTTGTGTCTTGCTTTTCTATTTGGCATGTCTTTTGATAAAGCAAGCAAAGCTCGTTGACTTTCCTTAAGGCTTCTTTGACACGCTTCTTTTCTTCAAGGAATAACACGTGTTTTCGGTTCCTAAAAAGATAAGAGGACTATACAAAATATACTAATAAGACTCTATCCTTTTAATGAAATATTGTGTCTTATTCTATCGTCTTATTAAGATGATTATTTTGTCTTGTTCTTAAATAAGTGCTTTGTCTTTCTTTCTTGAAAAATTATTTTCTTTGTTTGTAGAATGAAAATTGACGAGGGTTATAAATTGGTCCTTATTCCTAACATTAAATATAAATTAATAAATATAAATTAGTATATATTTATTAGATATACATATTCAAAATTAATATTAATAAATATAAATTAATAATATATACTTGTCAGCATGAATGGGGTTTGAACCTCCACCCTCACATTCACTAATATGTATAAACTAGACTTGGCACCTGTACGATGCCCAAGTATAAATATCTCTTATTTTTAAATATGTTAAAATTTTTAATTTTACAAAATTATTTTATTATTCTAAAAATAATTTATTATTATGTGTGATTTTTTTATCATGTTTATTTTTATTTTATAATATTGTTTTTTCTTACAAATTTAGGTTTTTAGACTATTATTATTGTAGTAACATTTTTATTTTTCTTAATATTCTAGTTTTAATTTATTACTATTTTTAATATTTTATATCTTATTAGTATTATTTATGTTTATTATTAGTGTGATTTCTATTTACTTTACGTTGTTTGAAGATTATAATATTAATGTTAATATTAAAATTAATATTAACATATATATATATATATATATATATATATATTAATTATAATATTAATCAACATATTTAT